>QQSS02141960.1:0-15880 GCA_003687565.2 Craspedacusta sowerbii | reverse complement strand
TATCTATCTATCTATCCATCCATCTATCTATCTATCTATCTATCTATCTATCTATCTATCTATCTATCTATCTGTCTATCTATCTATCTTTTTATCTATTTATCTATTTATCTAACTATCTATTTGTCTATCCATCTATCTATCTGTCTATCTATCTATTTGTCTATGTAAGCGTCTATCTACCTAGCTTTGTATCTATCTATTTTCGTCTTTCCTATAACCCTAACGTTCGAGCATCATTGTCTATTTTGGTATCGATGGCGTTGCAACAACTAACGAGATTGGGCACTAGTGTGTGGCGTGAGAGGAAACATTTCATGTTGTCCGAAAGCCAGAGTGTTGTGAGTGATTCCGTTGTTGATCTTGCTTCGGGGGACGTTACCGATAGGCAGGCGTTTAAATAAGGGTGTCCTCTTCACCGAACAATCTTATCTAAGCGAGAAGTCATTATGTTGGTTCGACAAACGAAAAACCTCATGGTTAAAGATTTCCTGATTGGACTTCCATGATGGCCATCCGAAAGATTTCCTTGCTATCCTGAATTCCCGACATCGCACTAATCAACGCCGAAAAGCCATAGATTTCTTATGCGCAAAAGGAAAATCAAATTTTCTGATGTGCACGTTAGAAAAGATGCTTGAAGTGACGGACCCTGGAATAACCGCTTTTACGTCAACTTGAATGTTGCGACCAAGAGCAATAATAGAGGTTGCACTTCCAGGGTGTCGTAATATGCGTATTTTTCGTTGAAGACAGAAAACGGCATACGGATTTGTGATGCTTTGACTATAGCGACTTCGTTGTCGATGCAGTCGGGGTTCATATTATTCATTTTGTATCGGTTTACTGATTATGATTGTAGTAACTGATTATTTCTGCTCAAGCAATGCGATTGTCTATGTTTGGCGATTGGCGCATTGTTGTTCGTGTTGTTGTTGTTGCTGGTGTTGTTGTTGTTGCCGTCGTGTTTGTGTGTTTGTTGATTTTTGAATTTCTTTCAGTGCTATGCTCATCAATTCGCCTCTTTTTTAAAAAGATGTATGAAAGTGTAAGATATGAGTGATAAAATGTGGTATGGCCTTGGTCATGATCTAGATTTAACACTGGTAGCTATGCTACTTATCTGACTCGACACGGTCAACTGGCGCCGGTTCTGAATTGAGACGAGTCAACCCGACCTAGCCCGCCCTGACGCGACCCCACCCGACCTTACCGAAACGAACCTGAGTCTACCCCACCGGACCCATTCCGAACAGACCTGAGCCTACCCCACCGGACCCATTCGGAACAGACATAAGCCTACCCCACCCGACCCATTCGGAGCAGACCTGAGCCTACCCCAACCGACCCATTCGGAACAGACATGAGCCTACCCCACCCGACCCATTCGGAACAGACATGAGCCTACCCCACCCGACCCATTTGGAACAGACATGAGCCTACCCCCACCCGACTTATTCGGAACAGACATGAGCCTACCCCCACCCGACCCATTCAGAACAGACATGAGCCTACTTCCACCCGACCCATTCGGAACAGACATGAGCCTACCCCCACCCGACCCATTCGGAACAGACCTGAGCCTACCCCACCCGACCCATTCGGAACAGACCTGAGCCTACCCCGCCCGACCCATTCGGAACAGACATGAGCCTACCCCACCCGACCCATTCGGAATGGTCCGGACGCGAGCCACTGTCGAAATGAAAACCTGCGCGCTGTTTCTAACTTTCCAACATAAACTTGGAAAAACGGAACCAAGCGCGTTACGGCATCTTTTTGATGCGAACCTGTCAGTTTTTTTGGTCAAGGCTTATGGATGGGTTTTCGTAGTAAATCACAAGCCACAATTCTCAAAACTAAAAATGAAATCTGTCAAACTTTCGAGTGTCCAACAACACCACATGCACAGCTATACTTCCGTTCTGACTAACAACACAAAAAATGTCAGTTAGGCAGAAAAACACATAACTCGGCGCCAGGAATGGCGTCACAATCGTATCCTAGCAACTACGTGTTTATGATCCTGAAAGGAAGTATGACATCCTGCGTGTTGGTCGATAGACACGCACCATTAAGGTTTGATTTTGCTCCCTTCGATTCGATCATTGTTAACATTCGTTTCTGTTTGTTTTTCTCTAATTTTAATTTGTCCACTGAGCATGGCATTTCGTAGTTTTAATAATTCATCTTGTGTTTGAACATGTTTGTTTATAGGTACCTCAAGATCACTTATCGTGTGAATGTGGTCACGTATTCGAAGGATCAAAACTTTCCACGTTGGGCAAAAGATACACTGGTACGTTTGGCCACATGTGCAGCTCTATGTCCTTTCCATTGGTAGTATAATTGAAAGTTTTTTTGTATTAGCTTGAGATAAGCTGGAAGTTTGACCGTCAAGTCATAGGAGAAGCTATTGTTTGGAAAAACTAGAAGATTTAAGCTGCAGACGAGATTAGCGTAAATCGGGTATAGTATAAAGACAGACGGGTAGTAAGTTCCCAGGAAGGTCGGAATTTGTAAGTGCGACTTCTACTAACTATTTCCGGCTATTCGGATTCGGGTTCTCGGAGAAGCGCAGAGTTGGCCATGTGTCCGCAAGCCGTGGACTTTATTCTTTTTAGCGCTTTCTTTAGTCGTGTTACGTCCCTTGTCTCACGTCTCTTGTTACGTGTTACGCTTGCGCGTTACGTCCCATGAATGAAAAATGTTATCTTGATGCAGTTGCGTCCGTAGTTCGTGTAGAAGTTTTTCTTTGACTATGTTCCGATGAAGGTTGCTATTTTCTGACGCCATTATCATGCCATTTCAAGACAACATGTCAAAAGACGTGGATAATAGATGACGTAATAATCATGCCGTATCATGGCACCATGCTATAAGAATAGATGACGCAATAATCTTACTGTTTCAAGTCAACATGTAATAAGCCGTCGAAAATAGATGACGTACCAGTCAGGCCGTTTCACGACAACATGTAATAAGAAGTCGAAAATAGATGACGCAATAATCATACATTGTCAAGAAAATTTGTAAAAAGACGTCGATAATAGCATAAATTGTGCTAGCCGCGCGTATATGGCTGTAATGTTATCATGAAATGTGCTTTAACAGGGTACGTCTGCTGAACGGGCTTTCACGCACACGATTTTATTCAGGTAGTGGGAACTTATATCTCAGGTTAGCTATAACTCCTTCCCATGTTAATACTCAAGTTCTAGGCTGGATTTTGTGCCACTCGCTTGTATTAATGATTGATTGCATTTTACGGTAAGATTATGTGTGCGAATGTTCTAGCTTTTAGGGTCATTTAATAGGAAAATAATCTTGTTAGTAGGAGGTGTAAACAGATTTCTGCCGAGGTAGCATCACCCTGTGCATTACTCAGGAATTTGCTTCGCGCAACTTTTTTCTGCGCTTCCCGACTTCAAGTGCTCCTTTAATAAAGAGCCTGACTTAGCGTTATGTGGTGCTGCTGACAGTTTTATAGAAGGGTCCACTTCTCTCCCGTATGGCTAGATTACCCCGGGTTGCCTCTCATTCGTATACGCCTCAATAACCTCGCCTCATATGAATTCGGCACAACTATATCAATGTGATAGCCGTTATTTTTTGTTGTTGTTGTGATTGTTGTTGTTGTTGTTGTTGTTGTTGTTGTTGTTGTTGTTGATGATGTTGATATGCTTGTTGACCTTTGCTGGTGAGCCCCGTATGGGGCGAGACTCGACTGGCTTTGGAAAACAGGGCAACTTGCAAATTTCAGGATACACGCTGTCGAGCAGCTCTTAGTGCCTCGCCACTCAATATCGTATATATTAGTACAAATTGCTTCGGTCAAATGTGGAGACTTACCACCCCTTCAAACTCGCCGATTAACAATCGCGTTTGGCGCTCTGTGAGTCTAATCATAATTTAAGAGCATAGATAATGGAATGCAGAGGATTAAGTGATAAGGCTGCAAATGAAAGATAAGAAAGAAGATGAATAACGGAATTGATTTTTCTTTTTAATGCTATTTTGCGTGCAGTAATTTTACCTTTTAGGTAACTCTCGTCTTTAGGATGATATCTTCGTGTTCTTCTAGATCAGCGCGCGTGCAGTGAAGCCACGTTTCTTCACAATCCGGACCAGTACTTCTTTGTGAATAAATTGAAGAAACAAAGGAAGAAAGGGCCACTATCTCTTCTCGCTGTTGACGGCAACAACAATAACGACAGCATGATCATCAACAACCACAACAATAACAATAGCAACAACAGCAACAACAACAACAACAGCAGCAGCAGAATCAATGGTAACAGCAGCAGCAACAGCAGCGACAACAACAACAAAGAGCTAGAAAATAACATTTCCCCTTCTCTTTTAAGCAAGTGTCTGAATGGAATGTGCAGAGTAAGCGAAATGTTTTGTTTTTGTCTGCGTTATTCTGTGTTTCTAAGTGTTGTTTGCTATCACGAGCAGTGAGTGGCGTTTCCTGTTCAGCAAAATTTACTGAAAGTATCAGTCTGTGAGCATAGCTTATAGCTCCAGCCACTAGCTTGACGTGCCAACTGAATTGGGCGCAAAAAAAAAAAAGAAAGGGTTGCTATGACGCAGTGTTTTTGAAGCCGGCGTGGTTAGAGATTCGTTCATGAGTTTTAAATTGTCTGTAGCTCATCGGACCCTACTAAAGTACATAGTACCACGCATCGTGAAACAGTTACGTATGTATTCATCCCCTGCTTCAAGGACAGGCGTCCGTCTTCTAGTCATCTAACCTAACAACTGGCAAAGAAGAAGGCATACGCCGCTTTGTAGGGAATTTCGGATGAGCCGCCAAGTGTTCACCAGTATTGTTATGGGTTGATCATGGTAACCCTGCTGACGTTTAATCATTCTGCACCGATCATTAGATGGGGCTTGGGTTGCTACTTCTTGAATTATTTTGACGGGGTGTTTCGAAAACATGCACCCTACCCCAAATCTGAAAAACATGCTCCGCTGGTCACACCGAAAGATAGATATTTATTCAAAAAAATCAGTTTTAAACTTCCCGTGTTTCTCACCTGGCTGTGTAGCAGCTTTGTTGCCCAAACTTCTTATAAAAGTCTTAAAATGTTGTGAGTCCAAGAAAGTGATAATAACATGCAATGAATGGACCTGACTTGCAAATAGTAGCGCGAAGAATTAATGAACTGAGTTACTAACAGAGAAAACAAAGTATGATTCTGGTAATGGATTTCCCTCACGGGGCTTCAGAGAAAAAAATTTCAATCTGGAATTTCCTTGATCTACTTTAAATAGACTTGCTTTTTTCTATTGGTAATTTAGAATATAAAATAAGAATATCTTGTGCGCTAATTCACTTAAGAGCTTATTGCACTCTAGTTCGCCAGGGGTTTGGAGATCTTAATGGGGCTCCAAGCAGTTGCTTGGTCTGTTAAAACATCAAACGCACATACGGCTAACCGTAAGAGAATAAAGCAAGCCTTATTAAAGCGAATAGGAAAAAGTGTTCTTATTAGTTATTTACTTCCACTATATACATGACATGTGTACATCAGGCGAGCCGTCAGAATATAGAGCTAGGCTTGTTAAAACTTAATAGGAAAATGTGTTGTTAATAGTTATATATCTCCGCTATGCACATGACATACATGCAAGTGTTCACTAGGTTTTCATCTGCAATTTGTATGAAGGCATTCCTTATTGATGACATACCCTCCTATTTGCTATATGACGTTATTGTAGCTATTGTGGCGTCACTCGATACTTATTATGTCTCGTCGTAGCCTTCTCGGTATCGCAGGCGTCGAAGACGTAACCAAAAGCAAAGAAAAGTCGGATGGAACACGTCCGCCGTAGCTGTACCTACCCCAGAGGAAGCCATTGATGAAGTGTCAACTTTCTCGGACCGCAAAGGCAGCTCTTTAGGACAATGTTTGTATGGTGATGATGTTTTAAGGGCTGCTCTAGTCGAGATCAACAGAAAACTACAAGTTCATGCTCGGTTTTGGAGCCAAACGTTATTGTAGATGTTTTGCAAGTGTGTGGTTGGATATTTATTACGTTTTGATCCGAGCCCTAGCATCAAACTTTTTGTCCGACTTTCTTGAATAGCCTTAATGTTGTGACCGTCTCCTGTTGAGGCGTTGGATTGTTTATTAGCCGAGAAGAGCAGCTATTTGCCGCCATTGCTAGAACATATGGCTTGCCCGAAAATATACCTCGAGCTACTCGGATTGCATTCTGGGACTGGTTTTGAAATTCAGAATTTTGAAAATAAGAATCTTGAATCTTGAATCTTGACTGGCAAATTTGAAGCGGCGATGTCCTTCGTTATCACGTGATTTGCATCTAATACATCTAATCGCCGGACGTTGCCTCAGCAGCGACGGATAATGTTTCGATACTTCGATATGTTTCGCTAAGAATTACTACTTCGCTAGTACAATATGAATTAGAGAAAACGTTACATAGATTGCTTGCTAGTTTACGGAGGGCTGTATCAGATAGACTGCTCACTCGTTAAGCGAGAAAATTTCTTTTTTGTTAAGCCGTTGATGTGGCTAAAATGCCGGAAAAATGCCGATGGAGATATGAACCGATAAGAAAGTAATGATCAGCATCCGAGTTAGCGAGAAATGCTGAACTTTTACTTCGTTTGTTTAGTTGGCCGGAATATGCACGTTACCCGGGTTGTGGTTGTCTCGTAAAGCGCTTGTAGATACTGTTGCTGAATGGATATTGTAAATATGCGGAAGAAAGGTATGTTGAAGATGACGGACAATTGTATATTATTACATGTTTGGCGGTGAAAATAAATTGTAGGACAGTGATGCTTTTGTGTCCCTTTGTTACTTTTAGTTCCATCCTTGTGGCAGCATTGAATAAAAATTAATGTTTGACTCTAAAATTTGTAATCTCTATTGGCGTCCGTGAGGTTCCGAGTGCCCTTAATAAATTCCATTCAAACCGTCAACTCGGCATTCTTAATCCCGCTTCATGTAACTTGTTGAATTAAACTCGGCTTGTTATAAGGGCAAGTTTGCACCAAGCGAAATATTTGGAAACGAAAAATTTTTATTCTTGAGGGTGGGAAAGCTATGACGCAAGCAGTTGCAGAAACTCACGAAAATGTATCCGTAAACATGAAATATCCAAATTGTTTATTCCTCTGGCTTGATGGTCTTATGGTCAGGTCTACCCGATATATCTGTTAATTTGAAATGTTGTACTAGCTAAATTATCCCCTTTCCCGATCCCCTACTTGGTAAGTACTTGGGGAGCGTTCCTGGGGACTTAGTACTACACTCGGAGAGGGGTTCCTATGGTGCACAGAATACCTGGACCTTGACTAACCACATCAGAGCTGTGGAGTTGAAGCTTTCACAAAACACAAGGTTCCTACCTTAAGCAAGGAAAACTTTTAAATGTAAAGCTGCGAGACCTCTGGGTTTAGCGTTTGATCACCCTTACATGCCATTTATGGTAATTTAGCATGTGCAAGTACATGAAAAAGCAAATATGCCAGCGTACGCTGATTACAGAAGAGAGGTGTGCCAATAATATAATAAGCAAAAAAAATTTTTATTCAAGACCGCTTATGTTGGAGTACAAAATGCTTAATGTCTATGAAATAAACATTTTCCAGACTTTATATTTTGTCTATAAGTAGCAGAGAAACATGCTAACTCCACTTTTCGAGCCTTACCCTACTCTAAGTGATTAAACCACCAATACGAAAGTCGGCTCTCCAAGTTTAGATATATAGAGAGAGACCTGGAATTGGTAAATGCTGGACGCAAGCCGCCTTTATTAAACTGTTTGAAATGCGACAAAGCTAACGAATGCAAGACAGTAGACAGCTCTAAATGTGAGATTAAAAAATTTCTTTTCCGATTCCCTGACACTCTAAGTGTTTGGTGAGCTGCCAGTATCCCGTGGTTTCTCAACTAAGCTACGAGTTGTAAAGCACGTTTTTCACCAATACAGTATCAATCACTAGCTATAGTAGTAGTAAATATTGTAAACGTGCTGATTCTCTGCCTACCTTGAAGTTGATAGTCGTTACCACGTGTCTCGAGACATGCTGATGCTATGGTGTTCTCGCAGCAGCAATCCATGTAAACATCCACATAAGGATTAGGATCTTTATCAACTGCAGATTGTAAGTCCAATCTTACATAGCACGAAGAAATACTGTCCTTTGATGCCATCATTGATGGTGCTCCGTGAAAAGGCGGATGTAAGAGAACCATGTCCTAAGAATTATTATATTGTTTCCCGGCCTAGTAGCAACTTGCGGTGTACCGTGTTATGTATTTCAGGAATAATATATATGTTATCAGTTGGCGAATTCTCGTGTAAGAATAAAAAGAAAGAAAGAAAGAAGAATAAGCCTCTTTCCTTGCGCTTTTTATTTTCACCTATTATTTTCTACTTCCAGTAATACTTAATGTCTTTCTTCTCAGTGCGGGTCACATGCTATCAGATAAGGTTGACAACGATAGCCGACACCTTGTCATAGCATCTTGGAACCACCCACTCTGAAGTCGTCAGCAAATCTACTGGGGCATGTCTTGGGAAGAGTTTTCACCCCAGAAATGCTTGCTGTATATACATAAAATATATTATATATGTATATTATATATATATATGTATATATATTATATATGTATGATTTTTATTTTTGTATATATTATACATATATATATATATATATATATATATATTACATATATACATTTATTTACATATTACATATTTATTACATATTACATATTGCATGCTACGTACACATTTTTACATACTGTCGGATTTATGTCATATCGAATCGCAATGATGGTGTTGTTTCTTATGTAACTTGCACATATATATATGTATATATATATATATATATGTATATGTATATATATATATATATATATATGTTGTTGTTGTTGTTGTTGTTGTTACTGTTAATCAGTAGATTACGTCAGAACAAACATTCATTCTAATGGGTAATATGGGTAATTCATTCTAATGGGTAACCCATTCAAAATAATGGGTAAAGACTTGCTTGTGGTCTATTTCTAGATCTGCAAAAAGCCTTTGATACTGTTAACTATAAAATTTTACTGTAGAAACTTGAAGTATAGGGTGTTAGAGGCGTTTGTCTGTCTTGGTTCTCGTCATACCTCAATGGACGTAAGCAGTATGTCGCTGTTGACGACGCAATCTCCAATACTTCGTTTGTAAATGTCGGAGTCCCCCAAGGGTCTATCTTGGGTCCCCTATTTTTCCTGATACATATGAATGATTTTCAACGTTGCTTATCCAGTAGCGTTGCACAGCATTTTGCGGATGATACAGTTATAGTCTTTGATAACTCATCTCTTGACAAGAGGAAATCAACGATGAGCTGTGAGATAACTAAAATTGAAGACTGGCTTTGTGCCAGCAGACTATCGTTAAACTCTGCCTAAACTCCGTCCTAAATTCCGTCCTAAAAAACAAAAGCTGTAGTGTGAACTTTAACTTAAAAATTATGAATAAGAGAATATCTTTATCTAACAAAGTGAAATATCGTAGTGTTGTCCTTGATTCACGTCTGTCATGGAGATGTGATCTCTCCGAACTAGCAAAACAACTGTCAAGAGCCAATGGCCTGCTCTTGAAAATCCGATAGTTTTTTGATGCGCACACAATAAAATCTTTATATTACAGCTTGTTCCACTCACATATGACCTATGGTTGTCTTAACTGGGGCGTTACTTGCAACAAAAATCTTAAGAGAATATCTGATTTGCGACGTGCTATAAGAATAATTACCTTCTCTTACTATGGCGATCCCACATCTAACTCATTTTCACACCTTAAAATGTTAAAATTAGAAGATGAAATTAAATTAAAAATGTGCTTATTTATGCAAGACTGGCATTGGATGAAGCTGCCACGGTCGTTTGAACAGTTTTACGCCTATTATTCCCCAGCAGTAACGACGCGCATGAGTGAGGCCGCCAAACTTTCTTTACCAATGATTAGGACTGATACCTATGGGAGAAACAATATCAAATACAGAAGTGCAACACTCTTCAAACAGCTTCGTGACAAACATTCTCCTAAATATCCTCAAAACGATTTTCAGAAAAGTAATAAAATCACTACTATCAGCATCCTATACTTAAGGGAGGATATCCTTATTACTTAGAAAGTGACGACCGCTTTTCTTATTAATTTTTTACTTCATTGATTCTACTGACTTTTTAGAAGTCTATTATACAAGGGAATTTTGTAATCCTTAATGATGCCGTAAGCGTAGTCCATAACGGTGATTCCCGTTGACGAGCAATGAATGCTCCAAATCGATTGGAACTTTACCACCGTCTTTCAGAAAAAATCTAAAGGTCGGGTTGCTGTGTCTGCGTGGAGGATCAAAAGTTCTACATCCAAGTTTATCACCGAATTCTATCTTATTATGAATGTATAACTATAACTTATACTGCTTTCATCTCAGGTTACCTTCAAGAGCATCAACGTTCAGTTGGTCAGATCAAGACCATTTCTTAGGTCAGTGATAGAGGCGCTTCCAAAATAGGACAGCGGGTCTTAACAGACCGAAAGAGAAATGCACTTAAGAAAGCTAAACAAATGATAGTAGCATCATAAATACTATCAGCAAACAGCCAGAGATAATCCACCCAAAGCATGAACACGCACACACACATCCTTGCATCTTGCTGAGATGCGCTGTCGTTTCATCTGTTTATGCTCTACACCTCGTCTCTTTCTCGCGTCCATCTTCATTTTCCCGTTGGGTATTCTTGCTATGCTACAATATCTAATTTATTGGTTTCAGGGAAACTTGTTTTTGGCCGTTAGTTTATTGTTTAATTTATTGATAAGTCTGCCCCGTGGGTTCTGCGTGTATTTATTTATTGCGTTGGCTTGCCTTCACTGGTGTCCGCAAGATAATCTTTAGCAGGAGACACCAATCCTTTTAATTTTGAGGAAAATTTCGACATTTATAAACTACACTAGCAAACTTTATCAGTATACTTATACTAAGGCGTAAACACACCATTCCCCCTTTTGAAAAAATCACATTGCACGATAAACGCAACACGCCTGGGAGAAATATAAAACTTTACTAGTAAACTATTTGTAGGAGAATCAATAGAAAAAAGAACAAATTTTTTTTCTGGATTTTTCTTTTCTCTAGGGTTTATTTGTTAGAAATGCTAATGGCGAGCCTAACTTGCCTTTGGTTCCCACTAGGGACTCATCAGATACCTTTGTGGGTAGCTTCACGCTTTCAGTCCGATTAAAACCCGAAACCTCTGAAAATTCCAAGCGCTTAAACCCGCATGATCACGTCACCGTAAATGACGGACTCGGAAATATAAATGAGCACAAAATTGTACTTTTGCCCTCCTGTAAGTGATCCTACAAATATGTTTTGCGGCCTAACCTAATTCCCCCTCCACGCGTGTCGTCAAATATAGGAAGGTTTTTTCTAATAAAACAGGCATTACAGCAAAGAAAGTAAGTATACCCCAATCTAGCGCACTTTGGAAAGCGATCTTTTGTGTTAAAGTTTAAGGCGATATTAAAAAGAAGTAAAACTTAGTTGCCCTTCCGTGGCAGTACTGCAAGTACTTCTCGTCACAGAAATCTTTCTCTAGTGAATTCAGAAACGAAGCCCGAGCAGGAGAGTTTTTTGGATCCAATTTCGTAAGTAGAATAAGACTAATTTAACAAGATATTCAGGAAACTTACTTCTTAGGAAATTGTGTGTAGTTTTTGTATGCGTCAAGGAGAAAGCATTAGAATATTGTTTTGATTTTCGTATCCTCTTCTCGTTAATTATTTTTCTACAAAATATTCTTACTTAAAAGCAATGACTGGAGCAATAAGCCCTCATGTTATGACTGTCGCAGCTCTGTTAATTATTTGAAAATGACGAAAGGTTTGCCAAAACATGCCTGGCAAATTTAAGGAATGATTCTTTCTTCTCAAGAATATTTTTAAAATTTTCATATATTTGAGAACGAAAATTAATGCTATAAGCCTGTAAAGATTGCTACTAGCTGGGCAAATGGCAATGGCCTAAAGCTGTAAAGATTGTTACTAGCTGGACCAATGCCTTTTTTAAATATTCATGCGAGCAAGCTAAGAGCCAGCAAAGGAAAGTCTGGGATGGTCCGGGAAAGACTTGTTGTTATATTACGTAGATAAGGATCCCTTATATCGAGCTAAAATAAGTCATTTTACTCGACATTTTTCCATTAACGTAGAAAAACTGTTCTGCCCACGAAAACGCTTTTGTCAGACAGCTTTAGCGAGATAACTTTGATTATTTAAAATATCGCACCTAAAATAGCGACTATTCTGCGACCATTCCAAGGCACCTGAAATTATCATTCTTCAAATTGCAAATACCGAAATAAGGACACGAAGAACCTTCAGTATTTTTCATCGGGCTTCCAAGAGCAAGGTGCATTCTCTCAACGGATGCCGGAGTCAAGATCATATAACCATTCCATTAATTTTACTTTTTATAATAATTAAATAGACAAAAATTTCATTTAAACTTATTTAAATACTTTACTTACCTGTTTACTAATTTAATATTAAAATTAAAATTGGCTAGCCTTACGTACGTTATATTATATTACGTAATATTAAAATTAATTTATAAATATTGATTATTAAACTAACTAAAAATAAACAGTTGTTGCATGTTTTATGAATTGGTTTCGTTTTGTTTATGTATATTTTCCACTTTCCATCATGGTATTCATATGGAATGTAATCCCCTCGGACGACGCTCTTGCTCCGAGACATGGTGTTGCATGAAAAGGTCCGTGCCTTTCTTGAAAAAGCAAGCCATAATTTCATTTGCACCTGGACTTGTAATCCGAAAAGATTGCCTCTTGAATTTTCGAACGCATTTCGTATATATTGGATCTGAAGGGAGGATATCCTTATTACTTAGAAAGTGACGACCGCTTTTCTTATTAATTTTTTACTTCATTGATTCTACTGACTTTTTAGAAGTCTATTACACAAGTGAATTTTGTAATCCTCAATGATGCCGTAAGCGTAGTCCATAACGGTGATTCTGGTTTGAGTGATATTTATAATCCATGGTTTTGAGCATGTCCTCGGATCGCAACAAAGCGCTTTGCCTGAGACCCTATTCTGTTTCTTGACTCCTACTTACAGATAGCATCCATATTAAGGTACTACCCTGCGAGCTCTCTGCTGATATTCCGTTGTTTCATTCCCTTGCCTTCTAGGCCCTTGCAACATCCATTCTTCAATAGATTAATCACCATTTCTTCTCGAAGCAGTTGAATTCAGTGACACATATTAGGTCTTAGAATCGCATCTTGTTTTGCTCCTGTTTCTCTGATCGGTGACTGCCGCCTGGGTAACTTATAAGTGTTTGCGCAAGTTATATCGAAAACAGTGATTTTGAATTCTTTTTGTATGCACAAACGCACATCACACACATCACCCCGGCGCATAACACGCATTCGTGCTACATGTATGCATTGAGTCAATTAAACACTAATCCATTAAATCCATGATCTTCACGAGATGCCATTATGACTAAGTTAACTTAATTTACAGTCCGCATGTCGTTTTACGAGCAAAATCACGAAAAGACTGGACCAAAAGAGCAACTTTAAGACTTCTTCGTCCACTAGAAAGGTTATCACGGAGATTGAAGACTGGTAACAGGGGGCAGTGCGATGAGAGCTTCCAAGTCGTTGGAGCATCGACCAGTCGTCCGAGCCTCCCACTGCTAGGGAGGCAGTTCGGGCACCATGTGTTAGTAGGATGCTGGAGACCGCGACCAGAGTGGAAGCTGATTGCCACGGCTCGAGATAATGCTTGCTGAAGCTGGACATCCGATCGTTCATAAACCCCTTCAAGACAAGAGTTTCGTCCGCACTATGCAGGTCGGCAATCCTGCGCAAACCCGGAACCAGGTTAGCAACCAAGCCGAAAAGTGCCTTAGAACCAACACAACCTCTGAGAGTCTTCCGAATCGACTCACTGTCGTTGCAGTTGCTGGGATCACTCGCACCACACTGCAAAATCGGCGCGTTTTTTTTTTTTTGGATAGAATAAACCCGATTTACAGGACCAGCACTGATAGTACAAACGAAACGTGACTCCAGCCGCCAATTCCAATCCTGCCTCCATTAGCATCCGGGCTACAAATGAGTCGCCACCGCTACTTCAGCCACCTCTGCTGTAGAACGCTGAGTCGCCCTCTCTGACCAGCGACCAAACCCACCCCCGTCAGGCGGCCTTGCTAGCGACCCAACCAGGCCTTGCAAAGAATACGACGATATGGCTCGCCTAATCCTTGCTTAGATCAAGTGGTAGGAGAAATTGATGCATCTTACCAGCTGCCTCAACAAATCTCACGCAGTGATCAGAAAACTGCGAGAGGTATTTTATCCTGAACTCTACTTCGTGTCGCGCATGAACTGTTCAGACTCGTCGAGTTATATCGATTTACTAATTGAAGATTTTTCTTCGAACTTTTTCAATTAAAAAAGAAATCAAAAGCAAATCAAGGGCATGTGGAGACTCCTATAAACAATAAGGTGTGAGCGCCCAGGATCAGTCTACCTGGCTTATTTTAGGTGTAGAGTGGACGCATTAATGCAAATTTGTCAGTAGTTCTCTGCAGTGGTGTCGCAAGAGTTCGTATCACCGAGAGCGATAAGCTCTTTGTGTCATCCCTCGAGACTTTCACTAATTATCATAGACATTTTCCAGATCTTCCTTCACTATGGACCGTATACGGTCGTCTTTAAAACGTTTGTAATTCCGAAATTTAATAGGAAATTAGAAGAAAAAAATAAATGAACTTTAAGAATTCAGGTAAGGAACAAATTAAGTTATGAAAAAGTGCAGTTGTTGTTATCTTACGTTAAGCTTTATTTTATGTATAAGATTTCCATCCTGGTCCTCAAAGCTGGAAACTTGTAAATCACACAATCAATTCCTTTCATCATATCTGTTTCAATTAATAATCGAGCCAGATAAGAAAGCCTTGAGTGTCCCATGGTTGATGGCAAGTTGTTCTTTATAAGTTAAACTTTTGAAAAGTTGAGAAAATGAAGGCTTAGTGAGATTATTGGAAGAAACGCAAAGATGTCCCATTCTGTTATGATCTTCAAAACATCAGATACTCAATAGTCCTTGGCTTTTTGGAGATCAACAGATCTGCTGCCTTCATGAATCTTCTCAGCCGTGGTATTTCTCTTAAAAGCTCAACTTCGGATAATTCGTCATGGACGGCGGTCAATCTTGGAACTGACACTACTAACTCTGCTTCAGTTGCTGATAGAAGGCTCCTAGTTTGAACACCCGAATAAATGACCATAGCAATAAAAGTGAATCTCAACGTAAGTGAAAGAATCGGGACCCGTTCTAGGGAATTTATCGCTACCAATGGTCCGAACAAACGTTTTTTTTTTTTGAGTCCATGTCTACTTTAAGTACGCAGATTAAATTATATGCATGAATCCTTATTAGTCTGAAAAATAATAATAATAATGCGAGCCGCTAGTTGACGAAAATACATCGTTTTAAATTATGTTAAAGGTCTTTGCTTATGTTTAAAGGATTTCTACAGTGCACGCTGCCCCCTCCCGATCCCGAAAGCACATGCGAATGCAAACACATGTACACGTCCTCATCGAGTTCCCAAGCTCATACAAGTCTAGCCTGGATGCTCTCGTAGTGTCCAGAAACAGACAGACAACGTTCGTAGGTACCTTCTGTGGTCTTTGAAGGCTGGTTGACTTGGTCCGGCTTTCAAGAGACTAGAGACAGCTTCAAAGATCTATTTACAAGTAATCTTGATATATATATATATATATATATATAT
>QQSS02141849.1:0-15889 GCA_003687565.2 Craspedacusta sowerbii | reverse complement strand
TAGTAGTAGTAGTAGTAGTAGTAGTAGTAGTAGTAGTAGTAGTAGTAGTAATAGTAGTAGTAGTAGTAGCAGTAGTATTTAGCTCAGATATTTGAAGAGCTAGCTACACCAAGCAGAAGCAATCAGGTTCGTCCCAGTTTTTTATATTTTACGTAAAGAAACTCTCAATTACGTAAAGAAAATCTCACGACACAGACCTTGCAGACGACTCATTTCGGTTAGACCTTGCAGACGACTCATTTCGTTCGCTTTCCAGCTTTTCCAAGTAATTGAGTAAAGTTGTCTGTGACAAACAAAGAGTTTGCTTTTGAATTTGGTTCTATCTACGCGAGTGATCGTGCTGAAGAAGTGCCAAAACAAGCGGTTAATAATGCAGATGTGCGTTAAGGTAACTCGCCTCTAGAACTGTCTTCGATGCAAAAATACGAAGTGATTTTAGTCTAACGAGAGCGTTTAACTGAGTCGCGGCTCTGCTGCAGATATAGGTAATATGATGACCAAAGACCAATTTGTTATCAGTTTTTATTCCTAAAAGTGTTACTCAGTTGTCGGAGAGATCTTCTTTCCATTTAATGCATACTCTGTTTCCACAAGTGTAGACTTTCTTCTGCGTCAGAAGTTAAGCTCAAACCTTATCCTTAACTCAAACATTAACCTAAGCTCTTTGTCAACATATCATATGAGTCCAACAAGTCGACTGCAATTGCCGGTTTTTGCGATTGTTTGAATGTATTTGGAATGCTACATGCATGTTCGGGCAGCATATGATCATCAGCAAAGTTGTGTATTTTCGAATGAATGGAGTAAAGTCACTTGCAAAATTTTTTAGACAGTTTTGCACCGAGAGTACATTCTTGTGGTGCTCAAGATAACATTTCTTGCTATGTATTGTAGACGTTCTTTTTTTCGTAACATCAAGTATAAATAAGGGAGGTTTTGCCATGCGCGCTTAGATTGGTTACTTAAACGCCATGTGGATTGGCTCTCAGATGCTTTCGATAAATCTATTAGCAGCGCACAACTTTGATCGCCACTCGTCTGACAATCTAATTAATAAAATTTGAGTGTTTCGATTTTCCCTACATTCCAAAAGAAAAGCAGACCTATCATAGCAGCGTATTTTTCTCTGGCGGATACTGGCAGATGTCTTTTTCTTAAACAAAGTTGCAAGTCTTACTTTTTGAGCCTCGATCCATTAAATTGGAGACCTTCACCTTCCACGCGTGCGTGCTGAAATCACCGAGAGCGACAATGATTCATGGCAATTTATTAAGCACATGGTTAAGCTTGGCGTAGAAGTCATTTTTAACTTCGGTCCTGCTAAATTCGCTTTGTGCATAGACTGAATGAATGCTGACACTTCATACTAGTGGCAGTACCACTGTGTCAAGCGTTGTAAGAGGAGGAAACGTTTCCAAGCCCGTTATCTAAGATGACTCCTTCGGAGTGTTATTCCATCCCAAAAACCATGGGGCAATTATTTCCATCAGCGCTTGATATGACGGTGGCTCTCATTGCTTCGCGTTTCAAACGCAACTCAGAAAGTGCAGCACTGTTAGACTTGTCATTTGGTATCCAGTACTCAACAAACGAGCATTAATCGCACATTTTGGAGTGAAACAATTTCAGAACATAACCCGGACCGAGTTGACTGGCGCATTGGATTCCCCGAACACGGTGGCAGGACTAGGAGAGAATTAAATGGAAAACAGTTTTTCGACAGAGATGCAACCTTCAACCATTACTCGGACTAGAAACCGGCTGGCGGTTTTCCGAAGGTGGAACTACATATTTTGGCAGTTGCTAATTTATCAATTACCTACGAAATACTCATGAACACGATCGTATCACGCATTGCTCTGGATCGCACGCAGAGACAAGCAGATAGATTCTCAAAAAGGTCTCAAATCAAAAATATATAGACGCTACGATCGTTTGCTGACAATCAGCCTTAAATTGTTTTAGCCTCATTTATTTAGTTACTTATCATGTATGTGTTTTTGTATTTATTTATTTATTCATTTGTTTAAGGTCTTGTTTTTGCTTGTTTTGTTTTCAGACAGAAAATGTTGTGTCTCTTGATGATTGCTCTGATAGCTAGCCTAGCTAGTGAAAATGAGGCGAAGAGCCCGGGCGTGAAACCTACTTCAATTACAGTTGATATCCCTAACTTCGACTTCGAACGAATGACTCCCGAACGGGTGGCCGTAGCTTACAGCAACTGGAGAGAAATACTTATAAGAGGATTGTTATTTAATGGTCTGGCCAAGTCTGGACATGGTTTAGGAATATTCACTGCTTTCCTGGCCGAAGCTGTCACTCAATACTCAAAAGGGGGTGAACAAAGCATTTGGACACAAATCAAATCAAAGGTCGAAGGCACAATCGGCCGTGAATTTACGAAAGATGCATTTGGTCCTAAAATGCAGGTTCCCCTGCGTCAATTTTACACACGTTCTAAAAGGAAAGAGAAGTTCGACGGGCAAGATTTAGCTTATATTCTCAATTATCAACCGAACTTCTTCCCGCAAGACCAAGAGACAACCCAGTACAGCGACGGATATGTATCCGCGATTCAGGCGTGGATGTATTACGTCACCGCCGGCTTCCTTGACCTGCAATCTGCTGGAAAGATCCCCAAGTGCTCTCTGGCGAAAGAGCTGAAGAAACTTCGACCGGATATGATCGACGCCGCGAAGTCTCTGTACAGGAAGAAGTACACTGATCAAGACGGGTTTGATTGGCAGTGGGCAAAGTATAGAGACGAAAATGGTTACCAGCATTGGTATAGAGTTCTTTCCTACATGGACAAGGCCACTGGTAAAAAGTGCAGCGCAGAGCTTCAAGACTTGCGCAATAACTGTTTTACTCCAATGAAGGACAAGGTAAAGTTGGCTGTGATGAAGTTTATCCATGACTACAACGACTATTTGAAGGCTCTCGTCGAGGAAGGCTGCGAAAAGCCGAACAGGATTGAAGATGAGGAAGTCACCTTTCCGTGGGAGGGTGACTGTCTGGGTAAAGGAAGTAATGGCAACTGCGTCACCCCATGTGACTACTATGGTTACGGCAGCAAGTGGTGTGAAACAAATACAAACAAGGCCAAACGCATGACAACACCTTGGACATATTGTGATCCCCCCGTTTGGAATGAATGCTTACCTGTAAACGTGACTAGGCTTGCCACTTTTGTTATTGATATGAAAAAGCGGAAACGGGGTGATATTCACTATCCAAACAATGAAGATGATGCCAGTGGCGATGAGAGTTGACGTTAAAGTGTCAGTCAAAGATTAGCCTTAAACCGCACGCCAAATCGATTGAAGTGGCCAGAATTGCGTTTTTAGCATACTCTGTAGCTGGTTTGTGAATTTTCAAAGTTAAAATAAATTGGACATCGCGATGTCTCCACAATCAAATGTTCAACTGTTCTGTTGAAATGCTCTTCCCATAGTTTCATCCTAGGTATTTGATTCGTGGCAACGGCGCATCGGGAGCATTTGTAGGGCACTTGCTCTCATTCAGAATAATACAAATGGTGTATAATACAAAAGGACATGTTTTGTATACATTTCCTTTCCCAGTAGGCCGATACGCGGCTGCGAAAATTTGTGTCAAACATAAAATGACTCACCTTCCCGATTTCTCTATGAATACCCTTTCCACAAAAGGTTTAAAGCACATTTTTAAAAATGCTTTTATAATATAACCACATCCGCAATAAAACTTCTACAACACAATAAAATATCCTCGCACCGTGAACACCCTTCCGGGCGCCCAGCGCATGCGCCGTGTCACCGGGCGTGGTTGCGATATGGGTAGTTGAAAAGTAAAACCAGCTAGGAAGTCATAAAAATTTTAGGATCCTATCTGATCCTCATACTCCCTTGCATTTATGTTAAAGTCTACCCGCATTTAATTTAGCATTTCACTGCCAATATTTGGGATTACATCTTTCAGGAATTTAGACTAGAAAGCTGCAGTGAATTGGATATATGTTTGTAGCATCCGAAACTCTTTCGTTTCTTAAGAGACTTTTCTATGAATGTGGATTCAAAGGCACCATCGAGTCAAAGGCCTAAATATTCCACCTTGCTCATTAATAAGTTATGTGTATGCAGATGAGTCCCTTTAGCCCATTGCATAGTTCATTTGCGTGAACAGAGTAATAGCAATCTAATTCCAGCCCTATCTTGTTAATGTTCACGTTAATCAGGTATGTTTCCGAAGCACTAATACTTTCAATTGATATTTCAATATATTGAGCGATACCGGAACACATGGAAATACGTAGCAGCACACAGCAAAACATGCAAAGATCTTGAAATACAAAAATTACGTCTATGTCATTATAATTTTATTGGCCTGCTTATAATAGTGTTCGCATGGCACAGCCTTTACAGAGAGGCAGAGTTTGGTCTGTATGTGGCCACTCCAATCGATGGAGTGAATAAATCGATGGAGTGAGCAAATTGATGGAGTGAATAAATCGATTGAATGAGCAACGCGATAGATTGAGCGAAGTAATGGGTACCAAAGCTGCTGCGACTAACTTTCTGATCATTGACTTTCCCTTCGGGTGAGTTTCTCTTCTGTTCCTGCTCAAGTTACTTGACCTTTTTTTCAGATGTTGTAATCCTGAGTTTTGATCTACATAAGCACTTTCCATATAGTTTAAGTCTACTCCTGCTAAGCATTACAACTGAACATCTAAAGATGCCCCGGATTCAATGTTTTACCGATACGCAATATTAAGATTATTATTGCCAAAGAATCTCATCGGTATTAGGCTGTGCATGGTCTAAAGCAACTCGTGTACTCTCGAGATTTTTTTTAAAAAATTGTGTCAGCTTCCAAGTATGATCTGCTTACTCTTTCTTTTGCTATGGGAGATTAAGAATTAATTTATTTGTCCATCATTAAGGTTCCAACGACAATTAAGGCTCCTCATAATTGAAGTTCTATAATGCTTTGGTTTTGAATGCATTCGACGGTAGGCATTTGTTTGTTTATTTGTGCCTGCTTTGTTAAATCTCAAGAATTCATCAAGGAGCTCAAAAAAAATTTTTTTTTAATAATTGTGTCCCTGAGCGTTTTTAATCAAATTGTCTTGAAAACAAGACTTCATCCGTTATCTAATGTAAGCTTATCAAACAATAGTTATTGAAAACGGAATAGTAGAGAGTCATCACCGTAATCATCACTCGAGATGTTTCATCGTTAAGTAGCTGGTTGGGTTGCAGAATTAGAGGGTGAAACAGAAACGAAACCAAAATTTGGGGATTTTTTTACATGTCATACCTGGTAACCGTCATCTCATCCCACTTAAAGTGACTTAAGCCTTGATGCCCTGTCAACTCAAACCACGTCAATTCATCCCACGTCACTCATCCAAATCGAATCTCTGGGCTCGCCAGCTAAACTGTAATTGTGATACAAGGGATGCTGAACTTAGAAGCTTTCGGATTATATGGGTTATTTCGAGTAAACCTTGCGCTTTCATGATTACCGAGGAAAATGAGAACCATGGGATGAAATCATTTTCTGGATTAATTAGAACAATGCCGCACATATCGTTAGTCTGACAGCATCGGCATGCAGTAAAAAAATGTTCGCGGGTTATTCTGCAAGTCAATTGCGAGATTCTCGTTGCAATTTTCAGCACTGTTGCAGTTTTCATTCGGATATAATTACAATTTCTGTTTCTTTGTCATTACTTTAACAATTTCTCGTGGTCTTCGCGGCGACCTGCACAAACAGAAGGCAAGGCTTCTTCAGGCAGCTGCAAAAGTCGCTCATCCGAGCTTAAATGAGCGCGTTCAAAAGTCCGTTGAAGCATTTGGAATTTTTTAAATACTTTCATTTCTTAAATGAACTGCACATTTATCATACTCATAATTTTGTCATCGTATTAAGTGAAAAATTGTGCCTAAAGATGAGTTCTGACTATTAATTATCATGATTTTGCGATTTCGGGATGATTTTTTAGTGAGCAAACCCACAACAAATGTTTTTCGATAATAGTTAACGAACCAATTTACTTTTTAAAGGTCTTTTCGCTACAAAGCTTTCATGAATTTTTTCTACCAACTTATCGTTTCAGCTTAAGTAACAAAGCTCAGCGAAACACGGAAAATCTTTTAAGAGGCTTTCTAAAACGACTTGCGGATAGCGCAACAGCGGCACGACTACTTCACGAATATACTTACTTTTGCGTCTTGCCTGCCAACTTGGAATACCTAGCACAACATGTGTGGCTCGATTCAATTGGCCGTGACTTGGATTAGTTGACCTGGGATGAGATGATGTGGGAAGAGTCGACGCGGGATGAGTTGACGCCCAACCGTCATACCTAGCAAGAGTCTGCGTCTCAAAACTCATTCTCGTTTGAAACGAGAAATTTTGAGAAATTTCGCGTCTTGAAATTTCTTGTTTTAAACGAGACGGATGTTCTTTTAGTCTCGAATCAATTGAGAAGGACGTGAAATAAATTTTTTCGAGATTTTAACGTACTTCTCGAAATAAAATAAATTTCTCGAAACTTATACTATATTTTTATAACATAAATCGACAATATTTCGAGACGATTTGAGAAATAACAGCTCTAGTTGCATATCCCCACAACTGGTACGTTTATTAACTTGTGCTTATACAGGCCCCAACGTGTCTATAAACCCTTTCAGATGCCACAATCATTGATGAGACGAAAAACGTTTTCACAGCGGGAAGACCGAAGAAAGTATTGAACAGGAGTGTACTATGATTGCTTGTGACGGGTTCATTACAAACAGGTCATTAAAAGAGAAGTGTTCCACTATCTTGTTGCTGATCGCGGATGGTCCCTTCACAATCTGGTGTTCACTAAGGGTCTGCGTCTCGAAACTCATTCTCGTTTGAAACGAGAAATTTCGAGAAATTTCGAAAAATTTCTCGTCTCCTTTGAAACGAGACAGATGTCCTTATCGTCTCGAAACTTCTCGTTTGTTTTGAGACGGACCTCCGTCTCGTCTCGAGACTTCTCGAAACTCAAAAGGTTTCGAGACACAGACCCTTAATACCTAATGAAGTGTGACGTGCAGATCTGTCATACAGTCCACATAAATGTCAAAACGCTAAGCTGGTAAAATATCTCACTTTGGTAAGTACAACGAAGAAATCTAACATTCTGAACTGGAAAATATGACGTGAAAGAGCAGGCGGTAAGTTCAAAAAGTACTCTTTGAAATGGAAAAGGTTCATGAAGGTATGCACTTTGCACAAAATACAACGTTCCTGCCTCAGCAACTAAGGAGATCATTATAGCAGTTTAAATGAAGACCAGCCATGGCAGGTCTGTACATAGCTTGATCTTTTTTGTTGTTGATATTCACAGCTGGGCTCGCAGTGCGCATTAAGGAAGTCACAGAAGATCGCATCGTCGCTGTAGCGTGCTCTTGTGGCCATACTCATTTATTTCCGGCCAACTTGGCAAAGTACCTGGATGTCAGTAGGTCCAGAAGTACGTCAGGGCTTCTAAGTCGCCGCAACGCCTGAGAGCTAACTGTTTCTTGGCAATTGTCACCAACTAGGAAGGGTGTCCAATTCAAAATCGGGCAGTCAAGAGGAGCTCAGGCAAGTTAGCTGTTGTTGTTTTTAATTCTTTAAATGTCGAGCTGGTTCACACCTTCATCAACATACGTAAAATTACTTGTCTAATCTATTTAGCCTTAGGATTGCTTGTCATTGGATTTAACAAAAAAGTTTGAAAGACATCCGACATACTTTATGGTGGTGCATATAGGTACCATCCCAGTATGCTTTGATTACGGTGTCACTTGACTGGCTAAAATGTAGCTTGCATAGGTTTGTAAAAATAATGTCTTGGGTCCACGTTTTTTGCTTCACCTGCGAACTCGGAAGCAAACTCGGGTTTGTGTGATTATTTCGCTTTGCTCCATACCACTCCAAGCGCAGCATTTGGTGGTGTTCATATCAGTTCCGTAAGTCCCACGCCTGTAATGCCATGTTATGTAGGGTAGTGAAGTCAGTAATGCGAATTTTTCATCAGGCAAAAACAACGGTTAGTACGGGATGACATTTGACTAGCCCTTTGTTCCCTTGTATTTATTTTAACTCCACTGGAGAGACAAATGAAAGGCTGTGTCGACCTGCGAGGCAAGATGCAGCCACGAGGGGTTGAACCCTCAACTTTCCGACACTGAGCTGAGCACCTTAACCCACTGCGCTGCGCGTTTGCTGTTATACAAGGAATAGTTGTCATCAGCTGACCTCTGAACAAACGATATGCTTCGGATCTATTCGGCCCTTTAAAAAAAAAAGTCTCACTAATAATTGATTTTTTTTTTCAGGAGTTACGACCGATGCTAGTTATGCGCAATGGGATCAGATATCGATTTCCCAAAATTTCCCAAAGACGCCGCTAATATGGTCTGGCAAACGTCACCGAGTAACGCATAGCCATGCTTTTAACTTATATTGAAAATCACAAGCAGGTTTGTTTACCAAAATGTCTGACTTGCTTTCCCCTGTGAGGGGATCTTGCTTTGGGGAAGACGAGGAACTTTTGAATTCCAATTATTTCTAGTCCATTTCATTGCCCATGGCTTTCAATAGACGGTGGCGCCACCGCAATATCTTCTTGGTGTTATATGATTTGTACATCAAAATTGGAGCAGCTTCCTCCACGTATCATTATCTTGCACCTTCTTCTTTGCGCTCTTTAAGTCTAGTCGCAGTTTCTTTAGGTCCTATTCAACATGTTTTAGCCCGATATAGTATAGATACTTATCGTAGATTATCGAATTAATTTCTCATTCTTTTTCCTTTCAAACACAACTCAGAACATGCGATCACTTGCATTTTAGTCTTGCTATTTGGTATCCAGTGCACATTCAGCGTACATTCACAGTAACGACACTAATCACCGTTTTGGAGTGAGCCAACCTCTTCGCCCGACCACAAAAAATAGTTGTCTGCTGCTAATTTTTACGACAGAGCCCGGGCAGAGTTGACTAGCTCGGATTCCCCGAATATGGTATCAGGATCACAAGAGGATTACATATTCTTATTCATAGATATAAACCTGGTTTTACGGCAGGTACATCTGCGGAAGTCAAGCCTTCTAAATTTCAAAGTCATGATTTGCTTATTTATTTATTTATTTATTTATTATCTTTAATTCATTTATTTGTTTGGTTATTCAAATATTTATTGATTGATTTTTATTTACTTACTTATTTTTTATCCACTTGATTATTGCACCTTTTTTATTGCAGGCAGAAAATGTTGCTTCTCTTGATGACTGCTTTGATAGTTGGCGTAGCTAGTGGACAAAAGTCGAAGAGCCCGGACGGACAGCCTACCTCTATTGCGGTTGAAGTCCCAAACGTCGACTTTGAACGAATGAACCCCGAACGGGTAAACGTCGCTTACAACAACTGGAGAGACATACTTATAAGAGGATTGGCGCTCAAAGGTCTGACCAAGTCTGGACATGTTCTTGGAATATTCACAGCCCTCCTGGCTGAAGCTGTCACACTATACTCAAAAGGGGGTGAAAAAAGCATTTGGACACAAATCAAATCAAAGGTCGAAGGCACAGTCGGGCGTGAATTTACGAAAGAAGCATTTGGTCCTAGAATGCAGGTTGCCCTGCGTGATTTTTATGCGCTTTCTAAAAAGAAAGAGAAGTTCGACGGGCAAGATTTGGCGTTTATTCTCAATCGACAACCGTACTTCTTCCCGCAAGACCAAGAGACAAGCCAGTACAGCGACGGATATGTAGCCGCGATCAAGGCGTGGATGTATTACGTCACCGCCGGCTTCCTTGACTTGCAGTCCGCTGGAAAGATCCCCAAGTGCTCTCTGGCGAACGAGCTGAAGAAACTTCGACCGGATATGATCGACGCCGCGAAGTCTCTGTACAGGAAGAAGTACACTGATCAAGATGGGTTTGATTGGCAGTGGGCAAAGTATAGAGACAGACATGGTTACCAGCATTGGTATAGAGTTCTTTCCTATATGGACAAGGCCACAGGTGAAGAGTGCAAAGCAGAGCTTCAAGACTTGCGCAATAACTGTTTTACTCCAATGAAGGACAAGGTAAAGTTGGCTGTGATGATGTTTATCCATGACTACAACGACTATTTGAAGGCTCTCGTCGAGGAAGGCTGCGAAAAGCCGAACAGGATTGAAGATGAGGAAGTCACCTTTCCGTGGGAGGGTGACTGTCTGGGTAAAGGAAGAAAAGGCAACTGCGTCACCCCATGTGACTACTATGATTACGGCAGCAAGTGGTGTGAAACAAACACAAACAAGGCCAAACGCATGACAACACCTTGGACAAAATGTGATCCCCCCGTTTGGAATGAATGCTTACCTGTAAAAGTGACATCGGTTGCCGCTTTTATTACTGATATGAAGAAGCGGAAACGGGGTGATATTCACCATCCAAACAATGAAGATGATGCCAGTGGCGATGAGAGTTGACGTTAAAGTGTCAGTCAATAATTAGCCTTAAACAGCACGCCAAACCGATTGAAGAGGCCAGAATTGCGTTTTTAGCTTACTCTGTAGCTGGCTTGTGATGTCTCCACAGGCAAATTTACAACTGTTCTGTTGAAATGTTTTTCTCATAGTTCCATTCTAGGCATTTGATTCGTGGCGACGGCGCATCGGGAGCATTTGTAGGGCAAATGGTTTTATTCAGCATAATACAAATGGTGTATAATACTGAAGAACTTGTTTTACATGCATTTCTGCTCCCAGTAGGCCGATACACGGCTACGAAAATTTTTGTTAAGCATAAAATGACTCACCTTCCCAACTTCTCTGTAAATACGCTTTTCACAAAGGGGTAAAGTACATTTTTAAAAATGCGTTTATACTATTACAATATCCGCAATAAAACGTCTACAAGACAGTAAATATCCTCGCACCTTGCCCACCCTTCTGGGCGCCCAACCCATGTGCTGTGTCACCGGTCGTGGTTGCGATATGGGTAGTTGAAAAATAAAACCAGCTAGGAAGTCTTGCGGGATCCTATGTGATCGTCATACTCTCTTGCATTTATGGTAAAGTCTACCCGCACTTAATTTAGCATTTTACTGCCAATATTTGAAATTATTTCTTGCAGGAGTTCAGACTAGAAAGCTGCAGTGAATTGGATATATGTTTGTAGCATCCAAAACTCTTTCGTTTCTTAAGAGACTTTTCAATGAATATGGATTCAAAGGCACCATTGAGTCAAAGGCCTGCATATTCCACCTTGCTCATTAATAAGTTATGTGCACGCAGATGAGTCCCTTTAGCCCTTTGCATAGTTCATTTGCGTGAACAGAGTAATACCCATCTAATTCCAGCCCTATCTTGTTAATGTTCACGTTAATCAGACATGTTTCCGTAGCACCAATACTTTCAATTGATATTTCAATAGATTGAGCGATACCGGAACACATGGAAAATACGTAGCAGCACACAGTCAAACATGCAAAGATCTTGAAATACAAAAATTACGTCTATATCATTATAATTTAATTGGCCTGCTTATAATAGTGCTCGCAAGAGAGGCGGAGTTTGGGTGGCCACTCCAATCGATGGATAAATGGATGGAGTGAGCAAAACGATGGAGTGAGCAAATCCATAGAATGAGCAACGCGATGGATTGAGCGAAGTAATGGGTACCAAAGCTACTGCGACTTACTATCTGACCATTGACTTTCACTTTGGGTTAGTTTCTCTCCTGTTCCTGCTCAAGTTACTTGAACTTTGTTTCAAACTTTTAGGACTTCAACTCCGTTTTGATGTCCTATTCATCTAAAAAAATCCAAACTGTTTGCTGGCCTACTTAACATTGTGCAAAAAGCAGCTGATCTTTTTTTTCTCAGTATTCCTACTTCAATTATACCCGGCAGAATGTTGTAGTCCTGCACTTTGTTCAAGTCTACATAAGCACTTTCCTTATGGGGACACTTCCAGGCGTAAACATCCTCTTCGTCGTGTAGATGAACACATGCAGGCGATCGTTTAAGAGACGGAACAGATTTTGACTGCAGAAAAACTGTCGTTTGTGAAGATTGGTCATGTGCATGCTTTTCGTATCATCGCATAAATCGTTCACCTTGCATGTTGGTAATCGTTGCAGTGGATTGTTGCCTGCAATGCACTTCACTCACTTCCAGAGAGGAAATGTTTCCTTGCACAGGGGCTGAGGTACCAGGATTCGTTGTGAGTGAAGGCCTGTAGCTAAAAGCAACCCCGACAAACTAATACCGAATAAATTTTCAGGCATAAGTTTATCATGATCTCTATATTTGTAGTATTGAATAAACATAACACAAAAGAGTACCAAATCAAAGTGGTGGCCGTTCCAAACTGATGTTTTTAGGGATCTTGCAAATGAGCATCACAGATTAGGGATGTGCTTCACAAACTTTTTGCCGACATAGCTGCTGAAGCTGAAATCTTAGCTATGAAGCCATGCTGCATCTGGGCAGTGGATGCACGCGTACTTTTGAATACTATGGTGGCACGAAGCATCAAACTTGATTAATGCGAAACTAAAAAATCTTGAAGAAGATATGTGAGAAATGTACGAGAGAAAGCTGGCAAGCAGGAATATTTGAATGCCCGTATATAATAGGTTTATCCCCATTTCACAATAAATAACTGAGAATTTAAATAGTTTGTGCTGATGTTTCTCGATGAAGAGAGGTTGGAGACGAGCAAGGATGGCTCATTCGCACTCTTACGTGATTTAACGTGGATGCACTGGATTGACACAGCCACTTGGAGACTTTAAGTTTGCGGCCATATTGAGATTAGATTTCCATGTTGGGGTCTCGATTGACAAGAATGGCGAATGTTCGAGTATATCAGATGTGAAATACTGCGAACTTGCCGATCTGTGAGGGTTGCAAATTATAAAATTTTCTTTTTCCTGGGGAACAAAATTGCAAGGCCTCTTGCTCATTGTCAATCCGACAGCTGATTTTGTCAGGGTTAATGATGCTGTTGGCTGACTCCAATACTTCGGTGGCTTCGTCACAGACTTGAGGCGACACCAATGGAAAGCGATTATATTTGTTGCTCTGGCTTGAATCGAGTACTACAATGAAAACCATCATGGATACAAAACAAAGATTTGATGTCTGCCCTGTAACCCTGTCACTGATGGAGATGAGATTACTTCCGTTAACCATGGGCTCACCAAGGCAATAACAAATTTAGTGGCGATGGAGGGCAAGCTTGCACCGCGGTATAAGTTAAAATTTCTTTATCAATCAATCAATCAAATCTTTTTTCAAGAATAGTCCGTTGATAACATAAAGAAGATCCAATGTCTATATGTAAATATACGACAAACAATAAATCCTGACATGGAAACAGACTCTCAATGAAAATGATCGTGATAGTACTATCAACCGAGGGTAAGATCTTCTAATAGCAAAATGCTAATTAAGCTGGGATCACCCATAATCCAGTGCAAATGCGTCATTCTAATTGTTTCAGATTCACATTGTCATGATAGTAATAAAGACTACACGTTAACATAGCATTAAAATATGTGAGCCATTCAAAAAGTAAAAATAAGACGGGTGGACCATGTAAGCAAGTAAAAGAGTACAGAAGGATCAGAAGAAAGAGTCAATGAAAGGAGTCTAATCGTGTAAACGCATCTAGACATAAGTAGCAAGCAGCATGGCTTTCATTGTATTCATAAAAATTTGTTTTGGTACAGCAAAGCACCCTGATATTTCATGCAAGTACTTCCATATCTTTCCGTTTTTCTTCTTGGAATAATTAGGTGCGGTTTTGCAACTAACCTAGTAATTTGTACTGTTTCATTGTAACTAAAGTAACTGTGAAATGCCTGTGGGAGGTTATCGTTTTTCCAGTCGCAAATGAATTCATATTTTTTCATTTCTATAGTGTCTTCAAGTTTCAAAATGCCTAATTTGTAAAATATTGGGGAAGTTGGCTCTTGTAGGTCAACAGACGCAATTGTTCTTATTGCGCGCTTCTGTAGAAGGATAAGTTTTTTCAGTTCCGCTTTGCTGGCCTGACCCCAGACTATAGAGCCGTATGAAAGATGAGAATGGAAAAGACCGAAGTACAAGCCTCGTAAAGTATTTGTGTCGACATAGTGGTGAATTTTTAATAGCAAACCATTGTAGTTATCTTACCCGCGTCTTTCGTCTGCAAGATATTATTTGACAGAAAGCATCAATCTTGCTGTAAAAAGTCTGTGACTGCGAAGCCACTCATGTTTGCATTCTTTTGTGTAAATTTGACCTTACATCGCACTTTGGTTTGTACAGCAACTGTAATACGTCACTGCCAAGTTATCTGTGATGTTCTGATGTTGGTGGCGTATGGATAGTGGATAGTAGGAAACTTGATGCAGGCGATGGGGTAAATACCTTTTGTAAGGTGAAGGAGTAGTGCTAAGCTTTCAATCATGCACCTGTAAAGGAAGGCATACCAGGAGACAGACTGACATTACAGGGAATGCAAAGCTGTCATCCATGGCTAGTTAATGGCGTGAAGAAACACGACAGAAGTGTGTATTTGTGTTTGTGTGTTTTTCTTTGTGTATGTGTTTAGGGGAAAATAATAAACAGCGCGAAAATCACTCACGAACACCATAGTAAGTGCCTTCTGAAAGATCCTTGAATTCCATCTCTCGTGTACGTGGCAGTTGCTTGGTACTCGTATTCGAGAGTTCATTTCAGATTTCACCTGCTATCCAAGTCGCTCATTGTTATCACCGTGCTAAACACCACCATGCTATTCATTCTTAATGCATTTGCAGTGAGCGCGATCAATATCTAACAGCAGGTATATATAAATGCTGAAGTTGCTTTCTGCCACACAAGGAATACCATTTAAAACTTTGCGATCACATTGGAAAATTTTAACTTGCCGCGGAGAAACATGGCTGGGCACGACATTCATACTCGAGAGTGAAACTGAATAGGTCAGTGGGAAGAGAAAAGCCTCTGGTTAATAGAAGGCAAAGCTCGGGAAGATCAAGGTTTTGAATTTCATATTATCATATTAATAGCTCGCTTGTGTGCTGCAAGATTTAAGCTAAGCGCACATTGCCATGAAGCTGTGAATTCAGGATTTGATTTTGGAGTTGTTTCTCTTTATTGCAAGATAAATGTGGCGCTTAGGGCAAGATGCCAGTAAAGGAAGGCTTGCAGCTCCGACGTAATGAGTTAGCAGATGGATTATAGAATGTATAGTCGCGTATGTCCGTAACTGGGCTTGGCTTATGTTTGCATGAGTGGCAGATTAGTACCCGCGGCGATAGGCCTTGCCGTTGGCCGACGGGTAAATAATAGCCTTGTTGAGATTCGCAATTCTTTTCTGATTCGTGAGGGCAGCGGTAATATGCTAATGCAGATTTAATCCTGATCAGATGAAACTTGTCGTTTAGTCAGTTGTTAGGAAATCTCAGAAGGCGACTTTAAACACATCGCATTCGTATCAGATCCGTGCAACGCGTCTCGTAACCCAACCCTTCAGCTATGGTACCAGGCAGAAGCTCTCGTATCAAAGAGGAGAGTGAGAACAGTGATCAAGAAGCCAACCAGTTGATGGAAGCAACACTAGAGGAGTCAACTCGATCTGGAAAGACAGCCAAGAAGCCAACGCATGCCAAAAAAGGAGCAGTTGAAGTAGAGGACTGTGACACCTCTACAAGAAAATGTATTCAAGGAACAGAAGATATCAATCATGATCTGGTGAGCGATATATTTTGAAAACAATGCCGAACTACCGTTCTATCTATGTATCGATGTATGTATGTATATATGTATGTATATATGTATGTATGTATGTATGTATGTATGTATGTATGTATGTATGTATGTATGTATGTATG
>QQSS02141738.1:0-15891 GCA_003687565.2 Craspedacusta sowerbii | reverse complement strand
GGTGATTGTGATGAGGCAGTTGTTCAGTTTTGTTTATCTGAAAAGGGTGATAGCATTGAACGGTTTTGGGAGTTAGAACACACTGGAGTAAGTGACTTTAACAATAGTGACTTTGAAGCTGATGCAGTAATTTCTACACAGAGACAAGGGATGCTGAGGGTAGGTACTCAGTGGCCCTACCCTGACAATCTGATTTGCGACCTGGTCGCAATTACGAAGTTGCTCTAGGTAGGCTTAAGCGTCTAAATAAAAAGCTTTCCACCTCTGAGCGTACATTGCGTAATAGTGTGATAAATTACATGTTTGAGGAGGGGCATGCAGAGAAAGCTCCAGTTGTTGAGTCCGCGGTAGTATGTTATCTTCCTCATAGACCTGTTTTCAAGAAGGAATCCCTCACCACGAAAGCTAGAATGGTGTTAGATCCTAGTTTGGAAGGTAAGCACGAGGGCCTGCAGCAGGGTCCAAACTTCTTACCTGAGCTCTGTGATGTACTGCTGTGTTTTCGGCTTGGTCGCTATTTTGTCATGTGTGACTTTGAGAAGGCGTTTTGGCAGATTAAAGTGCATGAAACTGATAGGGATTTGTAGCGACTTCTGTCAAGAAATTCAGTGTATAGAATGACATGTGTGCCATTTGGTCTTGTTTGTAGTCCATCAATCCTTCAAGTTGTGGTACGTCATCATTTGCAGAACTCTAAATGGGATGTTGATAAAGTACGTTTGTTGTTGAGGTTTTTATATGTTGATGATGTGATAACTTCTGTGTTTGATGAAAGTGCTGCTGTAACATTGTGGGATGAGGCAGTAAGAATCATGGCTGATGCGAAAATAAACCTTAGGAAGTTGTGGACCAATGCCTCTGCGCTATTACACTGTGTTGTGCATGAAGATGAACCTCTCCGAAAGGTACCTGGTATCATGTGCAATTTTGAACGGGATCTTTTGCTTTCAGCATTTTCTTTAAATGACATCAATATTCCTGATGTCATTACTAAGCGTGTATTAGCCTCTATCCTTGCTAAAGTGTATGATCCCCATGGGTTAATTTGCCCATTTATCACAGGGCTTAACATACTTCTCCAAGACGTTGAAAAGCAAATCTTTGGGACGAATCTCTAGTCCTTGATGATTTTCTTGGTGATTTTGGTGGCTGCAAAGTGCTAAGGATTTTTAAGCAGATTATTTCCAATTCATAAGAAGTTTTTGTCCCCAGGTGGGTAGGTTTTTCTGGTGTAGAGAATAGGGAATTGCATGTCTTCTGTGATTCTAGTAAGAGTATTTATGCTGCTTGTGCATACTTGTGTGTTACATCTAAATCTGGCATGGCATGTAACCTCATTGCTGCGAAGTCTAGATTAGTGACTCCAAAGTTGTTAAATTTGAATTTCAGTCCTAAATTTGAACTTCTCGGTTGTTACTTGGCAGCAAAATTGGGTAAGTCTGTGCATGATGCATGGTTTGAGGTTATGGGGCAAATGCCTGTGTATTGTTGGACTGATTCCCAAATCTCGAAGCGCGTCAGGCCAATTAAGAAGGGTGAGATCTTTCTAGTTGAAGATGAGTTCAGGAAGCGTTAGACTTGGCCTCTTGCGGTGGTAGATAAAGTGTTTACCAGGACTGATGGCAAGGCCAGGGCTGCCAGAGTTCGAACTGCTTCTGGGCAGCTGACTCGTCCGATTAGCAAGTTGTATCCTTTGGAGAGTTCTAATGAGGAAGGGCAGGATGGTATTGTTCCTAATCGCTTTGCTTTGACAGTGAAGTCACTGATGATGTTGATGTGACCCCTGTCGGATCTGAGCGCATCGTTTATACGAGGTCTGGTAGGGCAGTTAAGAAGCCATCTCTTTTTCTTGCAGTTTGTGTTCAATAGATTTCTCTGATGTTATTTTGCTTTATCTTATTATTTGAAGGTTTGTAATTGAAGCTTGAACTGTGGAGTTTTATTTAATGCGCTACCGTTATTACTTTAAATTTTGCTTAGGCTTTTGATAGTTTGGCGTTTCAGGATTTATTTTCATATTTTTTAGTGACTACCGTCGTCTTTTGGCGGGGAGGATGTTGCGTGTCGGCTGCCGTGTGTTTTGGTTTGCAGCGCGTGTACCGTGGGTTGTCCCTGTGGCATTTAGGCGTGTGAGTTGTGGACAGAAGTGGTCTTTGTTGCTTTGTCTTTTGTAATAGTCTATTGTGTAGTGTAATTATTAATGATCGGTTTTGGAGTGAAATGTGAAGTGCTTGTGATTTTTGGGAGATGAAAGGGAAGAGTGTTGCAGAGTGGTCGAGTTTGAGCGTGTTTCAAGGCAATAAGTTGGTGGCTGCTTTTAGAGTTTCAGGCCATCCAACTTTTGTTCTAGTGAAGTTCTTGAGATTAAGAAATATCAAAGATTTAGCACGTTACTTGTATCTTCGTTTTCTTGAACGTTTCGCGTGCCATAGTTGGTTTTCGTGTGTATGCAATAAGCTTAGGAATATTACGTCGTTTTGTTTTGCGAGCCAGCATAGCGCTCATATGTTAGAGTAGCAGATGTTTTGCCGAGTTTGCAAATTGCCTGGTAGGAAGTGTTGCCGCAGCATCGTCTGCTTTAGAGTAGACTGTTAAGTATTGTGAACGTACTAGTGCCAGCTAGACACATCTTTGTCTCAGTTTGCTTGCATCGTGGCCTGCCGAACCGATCAGGATGTTCTTTCTGAGAATGAACTGGAAGAACTACAGAGAAGGTCCACAAGGAAAAATTGCGCTATCGGCGAAAGCAAAGGAGGGTAATCTTACTAAGCTCAGCGCAGAGGTAGTGATTCTGATTCTTGGGAAGTTGAATGTACACTCGAAAATTAGAGAGACATTAGGCGAGTGCACAAATGAAGACACATTAAACGAGATGCTTTTCAACCTCGATGAAAACGACTCAGACATCGCGATAGTGTACGAGCAAATTTTGGATCTTTCGGGGAACGAACCGCCCCTTGAAATAAGTGATGCTTACAGAGAATTCGAAACTAGTCGTTTGGGAGCAAAGGGCGCCGTTAGCAAACACCTAGACGAAATCATTGTATGGCACCGGCAATTTCTTCAGGAGAATCTTGAGAAGCTTCGAAAAAGCCGATAAATTGTGAAATATTTTTCTAGTGAGTACACTAGTTGCTTATCTCTCACACCGATTCCACACTCGCTCTCTCTCTCTGTCGCACAGTCTGCCCAACCATAGTAAGCCACCCCTACAGGATTATAGAAGGCACAAGTACAGAACTAGCTTACAGAGAAATCTACACCTTACTCCTGACGAGTACACTCGCCCGAGATAGTAAACGAGAAGACTTATGCTTAGACTTATTTTCCCAACTCCGTGTTATATTCTCCAACTCTCCAACTCTCAGACTCTCCAAAAAAAAATCCCAACTACCCTTATATACAAAAAATCCTTACAATAAAATTAAATAATATGTCCGCCGCTGTGAACTTCACTTCTGGGCACTTGCCGACAGCCCTTCGGCACCCCGGTCGTCGACAATCCGGCCATTCTGGCAAACGCCGCGATGGAGACTGGCCTTAGGCAGCACTGCCGCCTGAAATTAATCCACTTCATTTTAATAAAACTCTTCTTGATCATGATCGGCTCGAACCTTGACGCCACGAACTCTTTTCGATCTTGATCGGCTCAGACGCCACGAACTCTTTTCGTTCCCTCAAGACTCTGCACATTCACCTCTGCTTGAGAAATATTCTGGAAAAATCACTATCGCGCTTCGAACTCCGTTCAGTTTCAACCCGAGAAACAGTGACTCTCAAAGCCTCGTCAATCGTATCGTTCAATTGGATAGGAGGGCTGGGGCGCTTGTCTCTGCCGCTGCCCGTTTAAGCTTCCTCTCCAGAAGGGTGAGATAGCTCGACAGCAAGTTCCGGTATCAGACCTGCATCCTCCCGTGCAGGGTCAACCTCACGGGGGTATAGACGCTGCAATGGTCTCTCAAGCAACACACACCCACCACGCTCTCCTGACTTGCTACCGACCCGAACCTTCGCTCCTCGAACAAGGCCATCTTCACTTATAATTAGGTTCTCGATTTTACCAAGCCGCCAAAAACACATCGCCTTCGCGAATGACGCGATCGCGAGCACGCGATGATGAGTCATGTGCACATCCTAACGCTAGCAAATAAAGAACGGTTCCTCGATCTTAAGTCGAAATGTGGGAAGCGGAGGAATGGGTTCCGTTTGGTATGATTTACCCTGTGCCTTACGACAAACAACGCATGAATGTAAGATCTTCCTAACTAACTGGCGCAACCTGGGGATCCAAAACTTACTACGAACTAAAGCCATAGTATCGTTTGGGCCAGCGTGCAAAATTCTGCGATGTGCGTCTCGCACTATGGGTTTCGTCACATAGTTGTGCCGAGGAATAATAATCGGGAATTTTTAATCATGCAAGATTTCTGCATTGCTAAGCCTACCCCTACATCGTATGATACCCCGGTCATCTTTAGACAATTCCAAATCCTTGTACGATGACTCCAGCTGCCCCCAACCTTGCAGGCTAATTATCCATCTTTCTTTAGCGAGCTCCACTTCCTTTGCCCCCGTTTCACCCCTTTGTGGTTGACCTGACTCACGAACAAGTTTTAACAAATTATTTACAAACCCCAACACCCATCCTGTCACCCTGAATAATGTGCTTGCGCTGCTAGATACTCTTGGGTCAATATACTCGCGCACACGCTCAGACACTAGTAACACGACGGTCCCGTAGTCTTCGAACTAGCATCACAAACAATCCGTAGCTTCATGGTGACCTTTTCCTTGCGAACAACAGCATGATGAGGCATGTAGTAAGCGCATCCAGGTAAAAGAACGTCCTCACTTACATGACCCAGCACGCCGCTCTCAAGCTGATCCTTCATAATTTTATCATACTCCCTACATACGTCCGGATCCCTTTTCAACCTAATAAGCAATGCACCTAAGCGTGTCAGGCTCTGCTGATAATTGTCGGCCAGGACGTCAAACTCTTGTCTCCATGGCAATTGAACTTCGTACGTAGGACCCTTAAAGCGCACGCTTTCCTTTCACCTGTTAAGAACTTGGCACGGGTAATCACCTGACGTCAACCCGACTGTTTCTAAATCCCAAAGCCTGCCTACGGACTGAGACAAACTATTACTCTCTGTAATTAAGAGGTTGTAAGATTCACCTTGTTTCCTAGTTGGCTCTGCTGTATGAATGGGACCAGACAAAACCCATCCGAACAGAGACTTAACCGCAGTGGGACCCTCTTTTCCCATAATTACCTTGCTTTCAACTACTGCCCAGTAATAGTCGCTTCCTATAGGCACTTCAATGTCTTCATCGGCCAACTCTAACGCCCGCAAATGAGGATATTGTTTCTTTAAAAACAGAACTTCTAAACTCACCGGGGGGTGGACGAATCATTGGAACTGTGCAGGTGGTGATAATGACTGATCGATCACCTAGTCCAACTAGTTCTAATTGTACAACATTGCATTTCTAAGGGCGTGCTTCCGATTCACCGAATGTATTAATTTGAAGACATTCGGTAGCTATAGTTCTTAAGTTTAAGTCTCCGCGCAGGCGTTCCCTTACGTATGTCCTTTGTGAGCCAGTGTCGAGAATTATTCGAACGTTTCTGCGATCACCTTTACCTCCCGGCTTGCGCACCTCCGCCCTAGCAGTTTGTAGAAGAACGGATGTTGCCGAATTTACAAACATGGTTTGACTGACCACAGGCTTAACCGACCTATCGAGCGTTGAATCATCGTTAGGAACATCTACCTTCCTACCGCCATATAATTTTTTGCTAATTTGCCAAACCTTAAATGGCAATCAAGGCTACACCTCCCAAGAGACTTCGCAAAAAGTTAAATTTATCAACTGTGAACGATTCATTCTCGAGGATCAGGGAATCGAAGGAATCTCGCCCCGCCTGATATGTTTGCACGTCCCCACTAAATTTGGGCAATTCTAATTTCGGCAGTTTTACCCTACCCCCAGTCCTAACACAGCTTGAACTGCTTGCCCCACTTCCACTCCCCGCCAAGGAGACACCACGTGACATAGAACGACTAGAAGCACTCAAGCCATCATCATTAAGACCTAGGCACTCATCTATTCTAAGAACTGCCTTCCTAATCGACACTAGCACATCTGACGCAATAGCCACTTCGTCATTGATTTCAGTCTCGTCCATATCTAAACTCATATCTAAAATTCTCTCATCTAATTCTCTAATAACTTCAAGCTTTTCTTATAAAGAAATCCTTAATAAACTTAATTCGCAGTCCCTTTGATCAGAATATTCTGTAATTATTTTATCAGGGGACTGTATATTTATCTTCGCCGCATGCCGATTAGCGCCTCGATTTTTCTTTAAGTGCATAAGTTCCCCCATGACCACAATCGAAACCGCAAACAATGTTACAACAACAATAACAGCAACAACAGCAACAACCGCGTAAGTCTACGCAAAAAAATGTAGACAAACTTCACGCGACCAGTGAACGAGGAGACTCCGACTCGGTGGACCATGTGCAATATCTTTCTAGTTAGCACACTAGCTGTTTATCTCTCACACTGATTCAACACTCGCTCTCTCCGTCCCATAGTCTGCCCAACCTATAGTAAGCCACCCCTACAGGATTACAGCAGGCACAAGTGCAGAACTAGCTTACAGAGAAATCTACACCTTACTCCTGACGAGTACACTCACCCGAGATAGCAAACAAGAAGACTTACGCTTAAACTTGTTTTCCCAACTCCGTGTTATATTCTCCAACTCTCTAACTCTCAACGGGGGTCACACACCGCGCGGCGCGCGCCTCGCGGCCAATAACCTTGAATTAGAACAGAGACTTTCCTATGGAAGTGGTCACACCGCGTGCGGTGAGAATAACGCGGCGAAAAACGCGCCGCGTCTCGCCGCGTCCGATTAGAAAATGTTCTATTTTTTTAAGCTCGCCGCGCGAGCAATTATGTTGGCAGCCAATGGTCGTCAAAGATTTAGAACACGTGACCCTGTGACGCATTTGCAGAGGAAGTTTCTGCAGAGAAGAAAAAAAACTGAAGAAAACAAACTGGACTTTCAGGCAAACGGTGTGAATTCGGCTATACTACTTAGCTAGGACTAGTCAAGCTCAAATTGGTGTCCTGATATCAACCTATGCTAAATCGCACCTTCATTTAAAAAGTGCGGTTCCTTTATCCTTTTTTTTGGTTCCTTTTTCTTTGTGTTTATGCGTAACACTAGTAAAATTTCTAGTAGTAACTTAATGTCACGCCTTTTGTTGGGGAAATTACACGACATTTCGCATAATTATGGCCACATTGACCTAACCCAAAGTCTATTTTATAGTTTTCGAGTCATGAGTCCGTATTTTCTACTAGAATCAAGGCAAGTAAACAAACGCAGTTTGTCCTGGTCAGCCGTTCATGTGGTCGACACTAATTAGGCACGCGTCTTTTTTCGCGTCGACCGCGCGCGGTGTGACCACCCCCTTCAGACTCCGCAAAAAAAACTCCAAACTCCCCTTATATACAAAAAATCCTTACAATAAAATTTTATAGTATGTCCGCCTCTTTGAACTTCACTTCTGGGCACTTGCTGACAGCCCTTCGGCACCCCGGTCGTCGACAATCCGGTCATTCCGGCAAACGCCGCGATGGAGAATGGCCTTAGGCAACATCAATCTCTAGTCACTTACATTACCCCTCTTCTGTTCGTACGACGAGTAGCTCCACCACATCCTCTTATCCAGAAAGGAGGCAGGAAACCCCGATGCAGCTATCAGCTCAGTGGCTGAATGCAAGTCAGAATTATCAGGACATAACCAATGTACCACTATTGCGATTGCCGAAGCTATAGGCAAGTCGATAGCTCATAACATGCGAGCTGGAAGAATGACGGAACCTCCGTCAGAGATTTTTCAAGGTGACAGTCTGAGGCTTGAAGATTGGCTGTGTAGTTTTGACTCTTATGTCGAGGGTAAGGGTTTTTTCTGACCCCGAAAAAAGGAGTTTTTAAAAAAAGTATGTTGGGGGTGAAGTCGAAAGCCCGATCGGTAGCTATTGTACATCTCGCAACGCCCAGGCTTACTCCAAAGCACGGAAAGAGTTGAAGGCGCGATTTGGTGATCCACATCGCTTGAAAGACAACTACCGTGAAAAGTTAGAGGCATGGCCGAAGGTAGGAGTGAGTGATAAGACAGAACTGCGTAGACTAGCTGATTATCTAGTTCAGTGCTCTAATGCAGCGGAAAGTCTACCGGGGCTGCAGGTTTTAGACGACTAAAAAAAAATTCGGAAGTTAAAAGAAAAGTTGCCCGGTTGGCTTTCCACTCGATGGGGTCGGGAAGTCCATCAGATTAAGAAAAGGAAGGCAATTGAGCCAATTTTAAGGACTTTGTGAAATTTATTCAGGAGGAGGTTGAAATACTTTTTGATCCTTACAACGAAATTGAAGCTAGACCTTCCAAGGTGGAAGGAGGCAGGCCAAATAAAAGAACGCAAAATCTTAATATCAGGTCGTCTGAAAACCAAAAGTTTTCCCGCCAGGCAAAGCATTGCAGTTTTTGCGGTAAAAGTAATCAGGAAGTCAGGTTTTCCTACGATTTTTTAGAGGTTCCGATTGAAGAACGCTGGAAGTTTGTTCGTACTAAGCTTTTGTATTTTTGCTGTTTGAAAGAAGGACATCGCAGTGCTGAATGCAAATATACTCCCTGTTCCAAATGCCACAGGAAACATGCAAACTGTCTACACCAAGAGTCAGGTGAAAATACGGCGTTCGTTGGCGAAAACTCGCCATCACGTATGGTTACGCAAGCAAGCTCAAAGATCACTCGTCACTCTAAGAAGGGAACATTACTGAGTATGATCTTTCCCGTCTATGTAAGAGCTCTCGATAGTTCACATGAAGAACTTGTATATGCAATGCTAGACACAGAGAGTCGCTAGTTTTATTTCAATTGAAGTCGCGAGAAAGATTGGTTCGTGAGGTACCTTAGAAACTTTCACTCTCACCACACTAGCTGAGTCTAGAAAGATCAAAACAGCTAAGCATAAATTGTCAATAAGAGGATACAATTCTCGTGAATCATTGACGCTAAACGCTTACGGACAAGCTAAGATTCCCTCGAACAAGGATCAGATACCTTGCGATAATCACGCAATGAAATTTGAGCACCTAAATTCACTAGTTCTTAAATTGCCAGAATAGACTGCGTCGCTGCCTTCATTCCTATTGAAACCATGATCAGAAAAACGAATGAAGAGTCGTTTTTAACCCTTCACCCTTTGTGGAGGAACAGGGAATTGCGATAAAGGTGTAGTAAGCAACCGCGTGATGACGTCGGACGTTCTTTCTGCCTTGGAACCCGATTTCCACCACCCAGAAGAAGAGCATACTATGTCTCAAGATGAATTGAAATTTTTGGACATTCTTCAAGACGGAATCCATCGGGATCAATGTGATTACTTGTTCATGCCTTTGCCATTCAAGAAGCGACCACAACTTCCGTTGAACAGGCAGGACGTTTCGAAGCCTTTTTACAGTCTCAAAAAAGGTTTGATGCAGACAAGAAGTACTGTGATGCCTACATGAATTTCATGTCCGGAATGATAGTGGCTGGGGAAGCAGAACCGATACCTGACGAAGAGGTGCTTGTTAAGTCTGGGCAAGTTTGGTATCTACCGCACTTTGGCACGTGCCATCCACGTAAGCCTGAGAAAATCCGCGTGGATTTTGATTGCTCAGCCTAATATTTTGGAGAGAAACCTTAATGATCATTTGCTTAGCAGACCTGATATGTTAAATAAATTGCCAGGAATACTGTGCCGTTTTCATACTGACCATATAGCCATATCATGTGACGTGCAATCCATGTTTAACCAATTTAAACTCAACCCTGTAGACAGGTATCAGCTCCGTTTCATTTGGTTTGATAACAAAGGAAGAATTGCAGACTACAGAATGACCCCTCATTTATTCAGTGTAACCTAGTAACTAGGATGCGCTGCTTAAGCCCTTCGCAAATTAGCTATTGAATATTCTAAGATTTACCCTGAAGCGTTCAAATTCATGGAAACCAATTTTTATGTCGACGATGGCCTAGTTAGTGTAAGCAGTGTGGAAACCGCAAAGCACTTAGTAACCCAAGCTCGCGAAATTTGCGGTGCAGGAAATTTGAGACTGCACAAATTCTCTAGTAACGAACCAAAAGCTTAAGAGAGCATACCCTCTGATGAGAGAGACGAAATGATGAATAATATTAAGTTGGCTGCTGGATGCACACTAGGAGTAAAGTGGCAAGCGTCCGAAGACAAGTTTTTATTTTCAAACCTCGAGAAGAACAAGCCGCTGACAAGGAGAGGTATATTGTCTGCAGTGGCAGCTATATTCGATCCTCTTGGATGGATATCTCCTTTTAATTTGCAAGGAAAAATTATCTTGCACGAAGCTTGCAAATCTGCCTTAGACAGGGACGAGCCGCTCGAGTCAGCATTGTGAGATGGCAAAGCTGGATGAATGAGGCGCAGAATATAGAAACCTTCCGGGTCGATCGCTGTCTGAGGCCGAAGTCCATATTGGATAAAGGAATCCGTCTTACAGAACTGCATTATTTCTGCAATGGATCGCAAACCCGGTATGTAACTTGTTGCTATTGAAGATCATTTACTGATTCAGGAAAGGTCCCATGTTACTTGGTAATTGTTGTAAATAGTGTATTGTCCATTTAATTTTACGCGAGTTTTGATTGGTGCGCTTGGATGGTTTACACCAGCTCAGGCACACCCTGTTGGTATTTAAGGAAATTTGAGCTTCTTCTGAGCAGTGTGTTGAGTTTTGAGTTGAGTTTTGGATTGTACGGCAAGACGTCTTCACAGTTGGAACGTTCTGAGTTTTGATTGCCGTCGTTGAACAAGCGCAAGTAACCGTCAGTGCTGTATTCGAAACCGATTTAAACCGAAGAACCGAAGCCTGATTTCATTGAGGTTGAGTTCAAGTTGAGTGTAGAGTAGGACGTAGCTGGTTAACGTTGTATTCAGATCAGGTTTACGACGTAACACTAATGGCTAAAGCACGAGTCACGCCCGTCAAACTACTGATGATTCAGCGAGTAGAGTTGCAAGCTGCTGTCCTTGCCAGTGAAATGCATGCATTTCTTAAGTGTAATATTGACATAGAAATCAGCCAGGTGTATTACTGGACGGACTCTACAATCGTCCTAGGGTACATAAAAAATGACATAAGGCGTTATAAGGTTTTTTGTTGATAACCGGGTGCAGCAGATACGTAATCATTCTTCGTGTAACGACTGGTATCATGTAAGTACTGCCGAAAATCCAGCTGATGTCGCTTCCCGCGGTTGCACATTGCGAGAGTTGATCTCCTCGTCACGGGTTCATGGACCCAAATTCCTTTGGCAAGGCGGCAATAGCACGAATTGTCGTAGCGGCCACTACGATTTTAAAGAAGATGACTGCGAACTCCGACCAGCGAGATGTTTAGCTATGGTTGTTGAGGATGCGATCTTTGCGAGAAAGTTCGAGAAATTTTCCTCTTGGAGAACGCTTTCACGAGCAATTGCACAGATAAAAGCGATTTTGAGATGTAAAACCTGGAAAAAACATTGCCACACAGTCGAATCTCTGTGTAAGAAATTTACCATAGATGTGATGCCGTGCACGTTGACATTTGCCTCGCTTATATTGATACAACAGACGTGATGCCGTGCACGTTGACATTTGCCTCGTTTTTTATTGCTACAACAGACTTGATGTCCGGTATGTTGATCGTGGTGTCGAGAAGTATGAGAGACGTGATGCCGTGCACGTTGACATTTCTACGATGTATATGTAAAAGGGAGTTTGTTTTTTGTAGGATTTAGAGTCGAACGAGAACAAACATAAATATTAACACGATGAAAAAGTCTTGTCTGTCGGTGTCCAGAAGTCTCGCTACCTTCAAGAGTTCAAGGTATAGTGCAAGTACTAGATTCGCTTTCGTGCGCTAATTTTGAGTCTGAGGTTTGAGGAACAGATTTGGGTTCCTCTAAGATAGGCCGAGAGTGTGTGTATGTGCTCGCGAGTCATAAAGAGGATAGGCGAAGATTATCACATGATGGCCAGCATGGGGCCCATCGAGTTTTAGTCACGAAGACCTTACATGTCATGGAGTTGTAGCTGAGTCACTCATTCGTCTCTCCCCGTGCGTGTGGCTTATTTACGAGGGTCTGTGGGTCTTTCTGTAGCCACTAGGGTTGCGTTTCCGATGGGTGCAGACAGCTTAACGCACGGGCGTCTTAATATTTTGTTGTACTCCTGGTTCAGCGGAGATCATTTCTGGACTAAATACCCAGTTTTTTGTCGTTTACGGGTTGACCGTCTGTGTAGCCATTAGGGTTGCTTAGTTACATTGGTTTGTGGTAATTGTTGAGTCGGTGGTCCATGTGGAAAATGTGAAGAAATTACCCTCAGTGTAGGGAAGACGTTGTGTGTTGACGATCGGGTGCTCCCCGGTCGTTCGGGAGCGGACGGCGCCGGCCCTGCAAGGCTTTGGCTTTTTGACGGCAATAGCCGCAAGCTATGTTTTGTTATGATATGTGAAAGTATATAAAGCTAAATGTTATTGTAAGTCAGTCAGTCGGAGTTGGGAGTCGGAGCACAGCGCAAGAGAAAGGTTAGTTTGTAAGTTTCTTGTTCTTGTTCTGTTCGTCTGGGTGTACTTGTCTGGGTGCTGGGCGGTAGTCTCTTAATCGGTTGATCTGGGTTTTGGACGGCTTATTCTCTGTTGGGGCGGCTAAATAGGCGGGGCAAGCTTGCAACGGAGAGAACAGAACCTAGTGAGCGTGTTTGTATCGGAGTGTGCGGCTTCCCAATAATAAATTCATATATATTTTCTACAGTCCGTTGTACCGCATAATTGCTTTAAATGGTCAGTATTGTTAGCAAGTCTGCGCTGTTTCACTATGCGCATGCGTTAGTGTAAGGTTTAGCGGACGCAGATAACGTTGCTTAGCTAGGTTTCTTCGAATTTCTTGAGTGCCATTCTCACCGGTAGTTTACATTCTGAAGCTAGTTCTATCTCCGTTGTACCGAATAAGGCTCTTTGCTTAGTCGGCGTTTTAATCGCATATTTATTGAGTTAAGTTATGGCGGACGCGATTAGAAAGCTAGTAAGGAAACGGGTGGGTCACAAGGGAGACCTAACATTATTAATTAAATCGATCGATGAATGCATTATGGGAAGCCAAGAAAGCATGTTGCAAGATTTAGACGGTATGAAATCGGTACTGCTCAACAAGATTAGTAAATTGCAGGCTTTAGACGAGGAAATTTATGATAGATTGGCAGACGACCACGATGTTTCTGAAGAGGCTTTAATTAGGGAACCTAGCAAGGCGTCTGATATTGCCGTTCGTGTTCAAACTAAGGCACAATTTATCGAACTTTTATTGACGGGCAGGCATGGAGCTAAGGGAACGTCAATGAATGGAAGTTCTGCCTCAGAGGGCAATCAAAAGGTTAAACTGCAAAAAATTGAGTTGCATCGTTTTTCCGGGGATCCGCAGAAATGGCAAGCGTTCTGGGATACGTATGAATCGTTAATTAATAGTAACGAAGAATTAAATGAAGTAGATAAGTTCAACTATTTAAGATCAGTTCTGTCGGGGGAAGCATTAATTGCTATCAAAGGTTTTTCGCCCACAAAGGATAACTATAAGCAAGTTATTAAGGTCGTTCCCGGTAGGTTTAGCAAAAAGGCCTACATAATCAGCTCCCATATGGAGTCTATTCTGAAACTTCCTGACATGTCAGGGACCGAGAATACGAAGAAATTGCGCCGCACGTATCATAATTTAGAGACGCATATCAGGTCACTACAATCAATAGGAATCGATTCCAAGCAATTCGGAAATTGCTAGTGCCAGTGCTACTAGATAGGTTGCTAGATCTTGCTCTTATCGTGAGTAGATAATATGACGCGCAGGGCGGAGAAATGTGGGAACTCGGAAATTTGCTTACTGCATTAAGAAATGAAATCGAAGCTAGGGAGAGGTCTGGGTATGTTTCAGTTAATACTAGGCCAAATAATTGTCCCGATTGCAACGCGCACTCGCAGGCTTAAGATCGTCCCAACTTTACCGGACACGCGTTGTTATCATCTGAAACATCTCAAACAGATAATAAAGGCAAGATGATGTGCACGTATTGCAATTTAAGCAACCGGTCTGAAACTGTCGCGTTGTTACCAATTTGAATGCGAGGCTGGAACATCTTAAGATATCTACAAGGTGTTTAACTGTCTCAAGAGTGGGCACGTGAGTAAACAATGTCGCTCGCAAGATAGGTGTGCCAGATGTCACGGAAGGCATCATGCTTCGATATGCTTGGCCGACGCTCATCAACGCAAGAAAGAAGAGAGGCCAGTCGCTGAAACTGGTAGTAAGAAAACGGAGACCGGGTCCATTACATTGGTTTGCAACGCTATCACATCTGCATTGATGCAAACGGGTAGGGCCCTAGTTAGTAGCACTGATGGTTATCCCTTTGAGAACGTGCGTATAGTCGGTAACGTTGGTAATGATAGCCAGCGTTCATTTGTGACCGAGGAAGTAAGAAATGCTTTGGCATTAAGAAGTACTGGCAAGCGTAACCTTCACATCAGTAGGTTTATGGACACTGAACAGTCTTTAGAGAGCCAGAAAGCTGAAAGTTTTGATTTGGTTCAATTACGAGTTAAGGGCTTGGATAGTTCCGATATTGTCGTTACTGCTTGTAGTGTACCACAAATTTGCCCACCCCCTAATTAACAGTCATTCAGCAGTTGCAAGGAGAACTTCAAGCACTTAACAGGTTTACGTTTGACTGACGAAAGCGTAGAGCACGCATTTAGGGGGGACAGCATAGATGTTTAATTGGTCTGGATTATTATTGGGCATTCATTCTCGGAGGCATCCGCAGGGGCGGGAGTGGACCTGTTGCTTTGCAGAGTCGTATCTGTTGGCTTTTAAGTGGTCCTTGAGTTACTCCTATGGAAGAACGGGATACCTCCCAAAATATGTTAATTTTTCAAAGTGAACAAGAGGCAGGCTAGATAAATTGGTTGAGAAGTTGTGGTCTCTCGAAGCTGTAGGGATGGCTGACAGGAGTGACAGTGATGTATTGCAGGAATTCTCTGAAGCAGTATTTTTCAATATAAAAAAACAGGTCATTTCCAAGTAAGCTTACCGTGGCGTGAAAACATGGGCCTTTTGGGTGACAACTATACTCAATGCCATAAGCGCCTTACCAAACAGTTGCATCGGTTCAACCGTGACCCAAAGCTATTTGAAGAATATCACGCAGTAATGCAAGAGCACATTGATGCGGGCATTTTGTAAGCGAAGAGCCACCTGCCTTAGGTCAAGTTTTTATCTACCTCATCACTGTGTACTTCGTGAAGACCATGAAACTACAAAGCTGCGCGTTGTTTATGACGGATCCTCGAGGTTAGTCGGGCAGTCCTTAAACCGAATGCTATATCAAGGACCTTGTTTGTTGCCGGAGTTCGTTAAATTCTCATGAGATTTAGATGCCGCAAATATGCATTCGTGGAAGATATACAGCAGGTCTTTCTACAAGTAGAAGTGGGTGAGGCAGACCGCAACTTGTTGCGCACTCTTTGGGTCAAGGATTTTGATCCTACGAAATTCTTGGCAGACAAGCTTTCCTTACAAATTCGGGAAGTGCGCTTTACGCGCTGCGTGTTTGGTGTTACCTCGTCGACGTTGTTGTTTCATCTTAAGTTCCGGTTGAGTCGAATTCTCTAGAGCAGTGGTTCGCAAACTGCGGCACGCGTGCCAAAAGTGGCACATAGCCGGTTGAGTTTGGCACGCGTGCCAAAAGTGG
>QQSS02141627.1:0-15893 GCA_003687565.2 Craspedacusta sowerbii | reverse complement strand
ATGTATGTATGTATGTATGTATGTATGTATGTATGTATGTATGTATGTATGTATGTGTGTATGTATGTATGAATGTAGGTATGTATGTATGCATGCATGCATGCATGCATGCATGTATGTATTTGTACGGATGCTTTCTGACAAACTGTTGTAACCCCGCTATCCCGGCTAACCCAATTTTTCGCTCAATATGTCAAAATTCAACAAAGACTCTTCTCCAGGTGATAAGCCCGGATGATTTTCCGCCTGTGCGGTCCCTCATGGGGCAGAGGCAAGTCGTGCTACTAGCATCGTTAATGCTTGATGTGATGTGAGCATGGTAGATTTGTTAAAAATGTCTTGGTCTTGTGCACTCGCTGACATGACATGATCTTCTTCTAGTGATTGCGCTGGCATCACAAACGCATCGCTGCGATTGATCTGCAACGGGTGCTGTTATCTCCGTAAACTGGCGCTTAGCAGATGCTTCTCAATAGACCCTTCCCATCTGAGGTGAGTAAAGAAGGAAAATTATCGCATCGGTTGCTCATCCTCAGCTCGTGACGATTGAACAACGAAGTTTGACAAAATTATTGCTTATCGCTTTGGTTGTAGTTGGCACTGTACCGGATTTCAGTTCCATGCCCGGCTCTAGCCGAAGTCTAGCCGGATTTTTGTTTTGGCTGGATACACAAAGTGTCTCGTGCATGTATATCGCATCGTACTGATATCAGTCTATTGAATGTGTGATAGGTAGCCATTTTATTAGGCGTTTTGGGGGCTGGAGATGAACGCAGACCCCTGGAACATCATTCTGTTGCTGTGAAAAGCGGGTTGTTCCCCGGGGCCACTGGTCATGCCACATTTTTTGGTGCCGTGTTCCTGCGGGTATACGGGCCGTGCAGGCGGAGAATAATAACTTGACTACAAGCCTGTAATGATGCATCAAACCTATAAGTCTTGTAGGAATCGCAGCATACGCATATGGCTTTCACTAGTACTAGCATATCAATTTGGAATTTTTCCTCGAACAGTGAAATATTAATCAACTTACATCTATGAATCTTTGTAGGTATTTTCAGTAACCGAGCATACGTCTCCCATGACTATTGAACCCTGACAACGTTGTAAGAAAGCTTGTTATTTCTGGCATATTGCGCAACTCTGTAAGGTGTGCACCATATAAGGTCGTGTTGAATTATTTCTGTTTTTTAAGAATATACAAGCAGCATCCGCGCAATGACAAGAGCACAAGGCACAAAGCTTCTTTAAATTGTCGGAGAGCAAATCAAAGTTTGGGAACTATGCATTGATCGAGCATATCCTAGGTGAATTCGGCATGAATTAACATACGCGTTTGCAGGTCGAGCCGCCGATATAGTAAATAATTTGCATCCGGCATCCGGTGCGGGACACGCGTTTTTAATGCGGTAATGAAGCAATTGACGGGTTTAGATTTTGCCGTGGGATATTCTACTAATATCACCACATCCTCGACGTGATGTGTTAATAGGCTCTTACCCTGTTACCGTCAAATCAGTGCTTGAATGAGAAATTGGGTTATAGGTCAGGGAGGAACTTCTGTAGAGCCTCGACACTGGCCCGTTTGAGACCAGCGACTAAGAAGAACAACAGCCCGGGTCCTCAGCAATACGTTGCTGTTGGTCTATACCATGAAATGGTTATATTATTTGTGAAAAATTCCAATCCTTTTACAGAGGTGAAATACCTAAGCGCTGGGGGGGGGGGGGGATTTTGGTTCACTATAACTTGCTTCTTGCCTACAATTCCGGACAAGAAAACCTGACGATCCTTCGAAGTTTCCGAGTGGTCTCTGCAATGATGTTACTTCGCAGGGTGATTTCAAGCAGGCGGAAGCCTTTTCGACTTCTGCCATACTGATTGACCTGCTACGCTCGAAGCACCGGCAGCAGTGCGATGAAAGGTAGAAACGCATGACGTCTCTGGCCGCATTCCAAGTCAAACTGGTTAGATCTTGAGTCTACTGCATCAGAGCTTGTCACACGGAAATCTCTCTTGCAACCATCGCTTGCGGACACACTACAGTGGCCTAGAGGTTGGGATATCAATAGCGGTTCGGCAACGCGAATCCATCAGTCTATTGCCAAAATGGTTGTGGACATCGAGCCGCGTCGTATCGTGGAGGAAAAAAGGCTTCACTGACTTCTTCAAGTAGCGGAAAAAACGCTATTCTCTATCTTCTAGAAAGTACTTTACTGAACGAATGATTCCCCTTTGCGAAACATGTTGCAGAAGTGGACCGTCGATCAGAATAGATGACACGGGTGTTGCATGACAACTCTGCGAGTAGCTGATGTACCAAGCATCGGACGCTTTGCGCAAACCAGTCAGCTTTGCATTCACGATGGCTTGCACATCAAGCGTGCAATAGGTGTCATACGAGCTATCAGCAGAGAATCGGTGGGCCATGCTAGACACTAGTCTGGTGCGAGCAGTCGGTTCAATGAGCTACAGGCTGATCTTGGCTTGCCACAGGACCGGGTGATTGAATTCGGCCGTTCATATGTTACGTCGTCTGCTTGAAGGCTCGATTGCTCAGCTTGTACTGTGCTGGGGTTCAACCGGTGCTGCATCTTTGAATACACGTAGGTGGACAATTGCTGAACATGTCATGCCACTCATAGCGCCTTTTGAGGAATGTACTCGTGAAGTCTCTTCAGAAGCGGTAATTTTCCCTTGTTGAGTTTTTTGGCCAGCGTTCTTTGTAAAGATTGGAACGACGCGGGTATGAAGTCAAGGACGGCAACTCTGCTCGACTCGCCGAGGCGAAAATTCAGCGGAACCTGTGTTTACCTCTGCGACACTTACTCATCCAATTTTCAAACGTAAATTTTTCTCCTATTCTTTAATGACAACTGTAAATGTCAGCAACTTACTTGCATTCAATGCCGTCGCGAATTCAGCTGCTTTAAGTTGAGCGTCAGTCTCCCGTACCCCCACTGTCATGACAGGCAGGTCATGAAAAGGAGATGCTTGAACAACAAACATGTTTACGTTGAAATCTTGCTTTGTATCAAGTTGTTTTGTATGAGCTTCTCGATTTCGTGTGGCGTGCGCACCAGATAGTCTTTATAATATGTAGTGATCCTAGACATTCTTAAACTATAATCACTTTTTTATACAGAGTTGCTTGCTACATTCTGCATGGACAAGGGATCATCCGCGATTAAGCTTATCTTATTTTAGCTTGTATTCGACTCTGGTTACATTTTTGTCTATACATACATATATATGCACACATATATACAACAAGCATATGAGAGTAAGAGTTCATGTCAGAGTATAAGTTCAAGTTAGCAAGTCACAGTAGTTTTATCTCACAACGTATCGTGCTCGCACAGTCTCGCCACAACCACGGCTACCGAAACTGATTTTACACAGCCGCCGGCAAAAGGTAGGGACCTCGGTGCTATGTCCACCACATTCAGTCGAGCGGAATCCGATCTCCACAAACATCGACGCAGAATTACGAGGGTGCCTGTATGAAAGCGTTGTATCGCGAGCAGAAAATCCCTTGGAATGGTGGCACTTCAGGAAGCGTTTTCCTGATCTGGCTGGCGTTCCCCGTGTATGCTTATGTTCACCACTTACCTGTGTACCGTCTGAAGGTTTGTTCAGTGTGACTGACCAAGTTTCCAGCGACCAACGTAGCAGACTATTCCCAGTCAACGCAGCCTGACTTGTTCGCTCAAACTACCATTCAAAACGTATCAACGACAATTCACAATTATTAACTTCATCAAACATGTTAGAAGCTTCCAAGTAATATTGACACATGTACGAATGTATTGCTTTGACGCGCCGATGTTGTATAACCTGTCATTTTCCAATTCTATGTCTCTTGTCAGTATTGGAGTACTATTTTGGGATGGGGCACGTGACATGTGGTTGTTGGGTGTCAAATTCTTGTTCATTTCTGTTGTTTCTTTTTAGAAGTGCATTACATGTGGACTTCCCGTATTATTGTGATTTTTAAATTTAGCCTATTTTATAACTAAATGAAAGCTCGCAAATCCTGGCTCTTGCCGGATTTTGCAAAATCGCATCCTGTGTGGATCCTTACTTGTAAAAAATGTTCTCGCTTGTATTAACTGATGTATCAGATGTTATTCATTAGTTCAAGATAATCGATGAATGAGCCAGACGTATCAGCGCCCGTTGGTGAACCCTTTGCCCATTTGCTAAAGCTGATAATACAGATGTGACTCCGACCATGATTAACCCCTCTCTTGCGTATGTATGTATCGTCTTGGTTTGGCTGGCACTGGATTAGCTGGTGCCCAAGCCCGCTTCCTCCTTTTCACCGTCTGCGTTTTCGTTTAAACATGTAGTGCTATATCTGCCTCTCTTCTTTCTAGCTTGATCACCAAACTTCGTCATTTGACCCACCTCGATATATTCGGCTTCAATCATGCGGATTCTTTGGTTCGCCTTCAAAAGGCCAACCCTGAGTTGCGAATCAACGAGCAAATCTTTTCGTCCATTGCGAGACCTCTGCCAAGCACGTTGTACGAAGGTAGACTCTGGGAGCAATATCTGGGCTTCCTTGTTTGATTTGTATAAATTATTAGCGCATTGGTAGAAGCTACAGTGTCAATGGTTGATGTGTGCTGTTCCTTGTCCTTTGGGTAATCCTTGTCAAGACGATAGTTTTTTCTCCCCGATGGACGAATCGCTAGTACGTACGCTGGTATTTCTGATGTCTTAGGTGTCAGCAACTGCTGCCTTCTCGCCACTAATGGCTCCTTGAAAACCTGCGCCTTTCTGAGATTTAATGTTCAATATGGTGTCTTCAAGATTATCGCTTTATGTGTTACGATTCAATTTGGAACATGTAATCTTGTTCGGTTACTAAGCCTTACTAATGACGTAAATATGCGCGCGTTTACTCATCAGGATGATTTTTGCAAACTGTGCCTGTTTTCTGTCCCGGATGATTCATGAGTTGGTGAGGTAGTTACGAATTTTGCGTGCTTTTTTGACCCCTTTTTTATCCACGCCCTATTTACCACGCCCTTTTACCGCTGCCATTCTTGTCATTTTAAATCGATTTTTACGGGGGTTTTGTTTCGACTTCTGCCCCATCCGTGTTTCAGACTTGGCATCGTTTCCTTCACCGGGCGTTCTTACCCCGGTGTTTCTTGTAGAGAGGTGTAGACTGTGGACGTTGGGAAGCATTTCGTACCGGCAGCAATCAGCTGCTTTTTAGTGGCTTTTGCAGGATGTTTTTAGATTGTTTTCTGGAAGACTTTCTATCTGCGTTTGTGCGGCTGTAGTACTGTGCTACTTCTTTTATTTTATGCCAGTCATTCTTACTGGTAAAATTAAATGGTCCGGCAGCACGTCGTTGCGTGTGGCTGTCTCTTCGTCGAAGCCATGCAAGCAAGGCATTTTTCTGCTTGGTCTCCTTTTCCTCTACTTTATTTATTCGTAAAGATTCGATTTTTTTATTAGTTCACGCATGTATTTTTAAAGGATATCGTTCATTCGTAAATCTTGGTCAAGCTTTTTAACTTATGAAAGTTTGGGGTCAGCTTGCTCTGTTGTTTGTACCCAACGTGCGACTTTCTGCTCTTGTGATAGCCATTTATCTTTAGTATGTTTTTGTCTATCCCTCGACCGCACTCCTTTTTTCGATGGTGTTTCAAACCCTTTTCTTGGTATTTTTTCTCAGCTTTTCCCGTTATTTGCATGAGAGAGAGCTCTCATGGAAACTTTGCGGAGATTTCATTTCTTACATTAAGAAACTTGTATGGGGAAATTTCTTACTTTTTCGTGTGATATCGGCTAAATGTTTGACCGAATCGATTCATATTTTGATAGAGCTGCTAATAAGCGGTTAATGGCGTTACGATTAGCGTTACGCTGTGGAGTTTCGTTTATGTTACGCTGTGAAGTTTCGGTTGTGGTCCAGTTCATAGGACATTCGCTTGCTGTCTGTAGTTAGTTATTAACGCGTTACATTTTTGGGATAATGGTTTCAAGCGTTTGAATTGGTTTGTGAAGTTGTAAGAAACTTTATGCAAATATAAATAAATACATCGGACAAAGATAATAGCGCTTTTAAATCTTCGCGACATGTTTCGGCCTTCAAAAGTCATTTTCAAGCGAATAGTAAATTGATAACCGTAACCTCACATATAAATAAGTTTCAGTACAGTTGCCATAGAAACATATATATATATATATATATACATATATATATATATATATATATATATATATATATTTAAAAAATTAATGCAAATTATAAGAAAATAAGTAGTTTGGTAAAATCTGCGCAGCTTCTCACTATGAATAAGTCAATCCAGCTGCTAGTAAAATGCGCATCTCGAAATATAGGCATATTTCTCCCGCTTGGTTAGATCAACTTTACAGAGATTCAAAACATTTACTTGCTTTCTATTTAACAAGTCATAATGTGGCACAGTTCTCACCAATGCATGCTGCTCTCTTGTAGTGGTAAGTGCTCTGCTTTCCACTACGGCGACGCGGGTTCTGTTCCCATGCATGTCACTTACGGACACCTGTTAGGGTAAAACCCGCATGGATTCGTAGGATGGAAAAGCTGGTCCTTTTTAGAACTAAATTGGATGTTTACATGTGGCATGAGCCTGTCCGTGATCTACTCGAATGTCACACCAACGTAACCACAAGAAAAAAACAATAATAACAAAGCAGGTATTCTCGGCAAATTCGATATAATTTAATCTTTATTTATTTACCACCGAATTTGCCGTTGACGCAAACAATATGCGTACAATATATGCGCGCAGCTGAATGTATGCCCACAAATGGAGCGAAAGCAGTAGAGTCGACCTAATTCCCTTTAAAAAATGCCCTTACATTTAGAGGTGATGGATTAATCTTGGAAAAAGCTTTTAAGTAATCGTTGGATCTATTCTTATTTGATAAAGATATTTGCTTGCCTTCGAAACCATCTCCACAAATGTGCCGGAGTTAGATCAGATAATTACAGTGCGTTTTGAAAAATTTCTCATAATATTACGTTTTTCATTTAATTACCACCGAATTGCAACTGACTTAAACGAATATTTGCGAAAAGAAGACATTGAATTGATATATGTAAAATAAGTTTTATTCCAACTTATTCTATCCAAACAATGTTAACATAAAAGTAAAAAAGTTTCATATGAGAAAAATTACATCATAGAAACACTGTAAGTTGTATAAATTTCCATGAATACAAAAATCAATTTATCCTTACAGGTAAAATTACGTCATTTTGACGTTTGACGTCAAATGAGCTCTCATTTCTGCTATAAATTTTGCATTCGACAGAAGCTCATCATGAGTTGATCTTTGACGCGAGTCTGGATGAACTGTTTGAAAGTAAGATTGATATATTTTAAGGATTGAAGTAAAACAATGTCGATTTTCAGTAGGTTCCTCTGCATGCCCCAACCGAAACGACACCCCAATCTTCTTCAGGAGGTTCATGATGGAAAGATCTCCTTGCGAAGTCTACGCAAGAGTAACCTTGAAGAAGTGGATGAGGAAGGAAGGTATAGTTTACTAAAAATTCGAATATGCTATCGGCTGTAGATCCATTCATTGATGGACTTGTTGATAGATGGATTCATTTTGCTTGCTGAATCTCCTAAAATTCGAGCGAGGGCATGTTTTCAAAATAGCGACTTAGTACTGCATGCGACGTGTTAGAGTTCAGTCAATGAGTGAAAATGTCGGATGTGCCGACAAAATAATTATCAACTGATTGAATTATCGAAAGACTGAGAGTTGAATGAACAGGTGAGTGGTCCTGAGTTTCTGCTTCTAGTAAAATTATGAAATGTTTCTTATAGAACGGCTCTCCACATAGCTTGTGCATTTGGGAATCTTGATGAAGTTCAAATGATTTCCAACGAAATGAACCGACGCAAGAAGCTTCACCTTTTGGATGCCAGGGACCTTCAAAGAAATACTGCGCTGCACTTGGTAAGAATTCAACAGGCAATTTAAAGCGGTCCTGTTATGTAACTACTTGAAATGTGGGAACTAATTAACTTTATGTAATACATCGCCCTTTCCTGACGATTATAGAACTACATGACTGTGAACATTCATTGAATATAGATTTATTAGCAGTACATTTATACTTTGTGTTCATATACTTAGGCTGCAGGTAGGTGCAACTACCAGATGATAGAAGCCTTGGTCTATGCTGGTGCAAACATCTACCTAAGAAACGAGGTAAGGAGCTGGCTTGTTATACAATAAGTACTTTGCTTTATGTCAATACCAATGTCGCTACCTCCACTACTTGAACTATCTAAGCAGACAATAATGCTTACTGGGGACTACAAGTCATGCAAGTGCAGTTGGAGTGCAAGGTTTGGGTTTTGCTGGCAATCACTCAGGGTCTCCGCTTTAAAGGAAATAGTTTGTGAAATAGCGCCATACCATTCTAAGCTTTCCTTGCTTTAAAAATATAGCTTAGGGACATTTGAGTAAATTTGAGTTTTATCATGTCACGCACCGAAATTTTGCATACTAGTAAGTGAGTGACTTACATGAGCAGGAATCATTAACCCTTAAACCTACAGAATTCGCGATTTCTTATTGACTAGCACTTCTATATGTACTTTGATTTTTAGCGAAATCTTTTACCATGGATGTGCTTGCCAACTAAAAACAACAAAAGGGTCATGATGATCCTTGGTGTAGACATTTGGGATATGGATTCGAACAACCACAGGTGAGAGATGGCTCCAGCCCTTCTAAGTATATTTAGCCTTAAAAAGGAGATTTTTTTTCTAAGTAATACACAGAGCAAGATGCATGCGTTGCGGCGTGATGGCAATATGAAGGGCAAATGGTGAGCCAAATGAGATCGCTGAACATGGTATGATACGGATCACTCTTCACTTTAGAAAAAAGCAAGCTAAACGTGGCGAGCGCATCCGTCCTTCCCTAACGCAAGTGCTCGATCGTTGGAAGGAAGAAGAAGCAAAGCACATGGAAGCGGTGGAAAGTGCTCTGTCTTCCTTCGATCACCTTAATGCGGAGACTTCCACCGAGAGTGAACTGTGCGTGGAACAAGTACTGTGCGTTGTTTCGGCGTCGAATCTTCTTCCCTCGTCAGAAGAAAGCGCATCACGTCCAGTCACTACACTGCAAGACGAAAATGTACGTATTTATTTGGATAATTTGAACTATCATTGGCGGATCTACTATCACTTCAATAATCTTGTCATTATATTTCCTGCTGGCAGACAATTTCCAACTAAACTCAATAATTATTATGCAGTTCTACATAATTATTTTATTATATTTAGGTCTTGGAAAATCACCAATCGGACATAGTTTCGCTTCAAATCAACAACAACAACAACAGCAACAACAACAACAACAACCACAACAACAACAGCAACAACAACAGCGACAAAAAGAACAACAGCAACAGCCCAAATGAAGAATCACTCGGTGTCATGATGATGTACGCAATTCTTCTTCTCATCCTGATATACGTCCTATCGTGAGGTGACATCACTTCGTATTTTCACCTCCAAAGACCCTAATATACTCTTCGCGCAATAGCAATTTTATCGACCAAGCGAATGCCGTCAAGAGGGATGACTCCATCATGTGATGAGCCTGTTGGCTTGATAGCAAAGAGTTCATAGTAATCAGGAATTCGATCCGCATCGATCGCATCATTGCATTCAGTGGAGGTACAAAACAAAAGTTCCCACACGCAATACCACAGTATTATCTCTGCAAAGTGGATGCCGTGAATTCGCACTGCTTTAGGTGATTAACGTGTTGGTGAGTGTGAAGAGTATGAAGTCACTAGTCGTGTGTAAGAGGCGAGCCTTTGAGAGGCAGAACTGTTCGATGCTCTATGAATCGTGCATCTTTCATTGACCATTCACCTGTTACCAGAGGAAAATCTTAATAAAAGCCATTCCACCGGACTACAACGCCAACCAGCAGTGCAGGGAGAGTGCACCAAATTGCTGAGATGAATATGTGCTGCAATTTTTGTCGAACGTTTTTAATAATACCTTAAATTTTCTGATGACTCTTCCATATTCTTGCGTATTCCGTCAAGACCTGGAACCCTTTTGAGGTCCGCGCACATCAGTATCACTGTTGATGCTCAAATGATGACACTTAGACCATGAAACAATTTAACGCTTTACCTTCTCATTCAAAACTTATATATATTCAAAATATATATATATATCAAAATTTTTTCACGAAAATAGTCCGTTGATAAAATAAAGAAGATTCAATGTCTACCTGTAAATATACGACACAGAATAAATCCTGACATGGAAGCAGACTTTAAATGAAAATGATCGTGATCGTACTATCAACCGAGGGGAAGATCTCCTTATAGCAAAATGCTAATTAAGCAGGGATCACCCATAGTCCAGTGCGAATGCGTCAATTTTAATTGTTTCAGATTCGCATCGTCATGACAGTAATAAAGACTACACGTTAACATAGCATTAAAATATGTGAGCCATTCAAGAAGTAAAAGTAAGAGACAGGGCTGGAACATGCTAGCAAGTAAAAGAGTGCAGAAGGATCAGAAGAACGAGTCAATGAAAGGAGTCTAATCGCGTAATCGCAGCTAGACATAAGTAGCGAGAAACATGGCGTTCATTGTATTCATGAAAATGTGTTTTGGTACAGCAAAATCTACCCCAAGATATAAAATTTGGTTGTGTAGCAAAGCACCCAGATATTTCATGCAAGTACTTCCATAACTTTCCGTTTTTCTTCTTGGAATAATTAGGTGCTGTCTTGAAACTAACCTAGTAATTTGTTCCGTTTCATTGTAACTTAAGTAACTTCGGAACGCGTGTGGGAAGTTATCGTTTCTCCAGTCGTAAATGAATTCGTGCTTTTTCATTTTTATAGTGTCTTCAAGTTTCAAAAAGCGTAATTTGTAAAATAATTAAATTTTTAATTTTTTTATTATTTTTTAATATTTTTTATTAAATTTATTAATTAATTTAAAAAAGGGAAGTTGGCTCTTGTAGGTCAGCAGACGCAATTGTTCTTATTGCGCGCTTCTGGAGAAGGATAATTTTTTTCAGTTCCGCTTCGCTGGCCTGACCCCAGACTATAGAGCCGTATAAAGATGAGAATGGAAAAGACTGAAGTACAAGCCTCGTAAAGTATTTCTGTCAACATAGTGGCGAATTTTTAATAGCAGACCATTAGAGACGCAGAGTTTTTCTCAAGTTCTCGTTTATAAAATTTCCACTGAAGATGATGATCTAACATGACTCCCAGATATTTAGCTTTGCTGGGAAGAAATACCTTGCATCCTCTGATCTTTAATGTTAGTTGAACACGGCAGGATTTGTGCTTCGGTAGAATTAGGACTACTTCGGTTTTCTTGGCGTTTAGGGACATTCGGTTTGCAGAAAGCCAGTCTAAGATGACTTCCAGTTGTCGAGACATAGACTTTCTCGTTGTTTTGACTGACTTATCGTGGATTAAGAAAGTTGTGTCATCAGCAAAGTGGTAGGAAATGGAGGTCGTTAATATGCACATGTGAAAGTCGTCAATAGGAACAGCACTCGTTGTCTCTAAAACCTTTCTAGGAGCGACCTAATCTAATAGTATTGTCATTTTCTCTTTTCAGGCAGTAGTCCGTAAAAAATGAAAATTGTGCAAAATGGTCAGAGATTTGGCAGGTCAGGTTTTCACTAACAGATTCGTACTTCGTAAGGTTCGTGAAAATATTATCGATGAGCGTCTGCGGAGCGTTACCCGTGTGGGATGAAGAATTTAAGGTTGAAAAGTTTTCATAAAAGTTGCATATTGCAGTGCAGTACTCGTAGTTCAGAATATTGATATTGAAATCCCCCACGATATTTATAAATTTTTCTTCATTAGCGAGAATGTTTAGGGTTTGTAACAAGAATTTATCAATAAAATCTTCTATCTGCATACTAAGATGATTATATATACATCCACAAATAATGCTCTTCCTGGACTTCTGCCTTATTTCGATAACTATCTCTTCTACGTTGTTTTCCAACTGAAAGCATAGATCATTACGAATTTTTACGCTGTTGTATATAGAATTATGAACATAGAAACCTACTCCTCCTGCATTGGTCTTTGTTTTGAAATCAATAAACGAATAATTGTTTATATTTATGCAGCTAACAGGTCCACAGTTCTCTTTAATGCGTGTTTCTGTAATAGCTATAATCTTAAGTTTATAGTTTAAGAGAGAAAGTAGCGCAGTTAGTTCATCATGATGTTTGTACAAGGACGCAATATTAACATGTACACCATATGTTACCTTGGCAACCAACAAGATTTCGAAAATGCCTTGGTTGAACGAGTCCATTATAATGCATGATTGAGGTGCCGACAGATAATCGACACATACACAATGTAGCACAAGCTTTCGATAATCTGCTGTCCTCATCTTCAGGCTATATGTTTGAAACTAGCTACAAAACAAACCGATGATTGGAACGTAACAAGAAATTGCTTTTCATGAAATTGCCGGAAATTGTCCTTTTACAGCTATGTCTGAAAAATAGTTACATAAGCTTGCACTTTGAAATTTCATGTTACTGGTACCGAAACGTTCAGACCGTTATGACGACAACAAAAGTTGCTGTCCGAGAATTCAAGATAGAGGCCTGAGAATTGAATAACGTGTATTTTGGGAGCCTGTTATTGTCCCAGTCATGCATTAAAGAGAACGCAAGTATTAGCATCTTCGAGTTTCAGTATTTTCAATTGCGAGAATTATTTTCATTAATTTTAGAGAACGTGAATTGTTCTCTGGGCGTGTTTTTGAGATTTAAGCATTTCTCTGCCTTTGGATTTCTCGGCCACGCGGCCAGCTTATGTGGGAATGGAGTATAATATAGTCGAGTGATTTAATGGTACGAGCGCCCACATTCTAGCTTGCTTAAAGTAACAGCCAATTTGCACTCGCAATTTTTCTTGTGCGTTCAGAGGTTTAGCTTACCCATGACAGCTGCAAATCAAGAAAAACACCCACATATTAATTTTTCGATATATATATATATATAAATATAATATATAATATAATATAATACAATATAATATAATATAATATAATATAATATAATATAATATAATATATATGAAATTCACCAGTTCCACCATTCCCCCAACGTCAGACGCGTTTCAACCCTATGTGGGGTGATTTCATATTAGGATTGCTCGTTTTAAATGAGCCTCTCAACAACAACAACAACAAAAACAACAACAACAACAACAGCAACAACAACAACAGCAACAAGAACAACAACAACAACAGCAACAAGAACAATAGCAACTACAACAGCAAAAACAACAACAACAACAAAAACAAAATATATTTTTCTCCAAAAAGCAACTACCAAAATAAAAAGAAACTTCCAGAATAGAGATGCAATAAAATATTGAATAAAACACAAACGCATTTGTTGGAGAAGGGAGACATTCTCTCTAGCCTGTGGCTAATGGGATTGAAGAGTCTACCGACTGAATTCAAGTATCTATTAATACAAAAAGAATTCAAAATAAGTAAAAATCTCTGCTTTCCATATAACTTGCACAAACACTCATGAGTTGCCCAGGTGTCAGTCACCGATCAGAGAAACAGGAGCAAAATAAGACACGATTCTAAGATCTAAAATGAGTCACTGCATTCAACGGCTTAGAAAAGAAATGGTGCTTGATCAATTGAAGAGTGGATGTTGCGAGGGACTAGATGGCAAGGAAAAAAAAAACAACGGGAAAAAGGCAGAGAGCTGATCGGGTAGAAGCGTAAAATAGATGCCATCTATAAACAGGAGTCGAGAAAAAGAATAGGGTCTCAGGCATACTGATGCTTTGTTGAGATCAGAGGACATGCTCGAAACTACGGTTTACAAATAGCACTCAATCTAGAATACCCGTTTAAGGACCACGCTTACGGCATCATTGATGAGTACAACATTCACTTGTATATTAATCATAATCAATAAAATCAGTTAATAGGTGAGCTCGTGTGTTATGAGCCTCAGTACGGTATTCGGTGCTCTAGGCCACACCAAACTTTACATTGATGTGAATATGCCTCTGTACTTGTTAGTTAGCAAGTCATAATGTCGCACAGCTCGCATCAGTTCACTCAGCTCTCTTGCTCTGCTTCCCACGGGTTCGGCGACCCGGGCTCGGTTCCCATGCATTTCACTGATTAGCCCCACATAGGGCAAAATGCGTCTGGCGTTGGAGGAATCGAGGAGGTGGTGAATTCATTAACTTGGCCAATTTCAAAATATGTGTGTCCGTGTGATATGAGCCTCTCTGTACGGTATTCAAAGATCTAGGCCGCACCAAACTTTACATATATATATATATATTTATTTTTTATATATTGCATCTTTAATTAATTGGACGAACAAACATGGCATGCAATTTTGCAGAATGTAATATTTTATTACAGATCCAGTCATTGAAGGTGGAAATATTGCAAGGTAGAATTGCGTTCATCTTTTTGATCAAAGACTTTCTGAATAGAATAACTGTATCTTCAGCAAAGTGTGGTATGAAACCTGACTTTAGAGAATGCAGAAGAGTTTTAATATAGACTAAGACCCAAGTTAGACCCTTGGTGAAACCCAAACTCTATTTGGACATGGCAATTCACTTCTTCAAGAGCGACAAAAAGCGCCTTCTTTCTTCGCGAGGTTTCACAAACTCCGTATATTTCTAAAATTGTTTGAAAGAATGTCTTGCCTAACCGTGTCCAACGCTTCTTATACATATTATACTTTATCAGGAATCAGGAACTTAAAGTAAGATATTTGCTACGTCAACTTACGAATAAAAGTGTCATAGACCCTGAAACCTATTGCAATCTATCCTCTTGTGGGTCAAGGCCAGGCATTATGTAAGGCCTTGCTAACGTGCTCAAAGATTAGATAATGGTTTCCAAAAATTCAGACCCATCCTTGCTGCCATCATTACTCCAACTTTCAGCTTGGCCAAGTTCTTGGTCGAGATCCTTGAACCGTTAACCAATAATGAGTACGCAGTTCAGGACTCATGCTCGTTTGCCAATAGCATTCGTGACGAATATGCCCATCTTATGTCCTCATTTGACTTTGACTCCATTTTCACCAACATCCCCCTGGCTATAGAAATTTGTTGCAAAAGTCCTGTTTACTGAATCTGTTTAAGGTGTAAATAAAGACTAGCTTCAAAAACTGCTTAAGATGGCACCTAAGGATTCGTTTTTTCTCTTCAAGAACAAATATTACATGCAGGTAGATGGTGTAGCCATGGTCGCCCCACTAGGTCCTACCCTTGCTAATGTATTTCTATGTTACCATGAAAAGTCATGGCTTCGAGAGTGTCCCACACAGTTTAAGCTGGCCTATTTTTGTCGATATGTTGATGACATTTTCACACTATTTAAAAGCAAGGATAATGCTAATGACGTTTATGAATTCCTCAACAAACGTCATCCCAATATAAAATTCAGCATTGAAAAGGAATCTTGCAACTCCATGCCGTTCTTAGACGTAGACGTAAATATTACTCGCCAAGATAAACGAGCTGAGATGCATTCCATGATGAAGTATGCATCACAAAATCTTTCCTTAAGTGCAACTCATTTCCCATAGCTATTATTGACAACACTGTCAAACCATCCACGAAGGTAAACCCGTTATTAAGAAAGCAGAGCAAAACCAGAAGCGAGTAGAAGCAATCTTGACTTATTTAGGCTCTTTATCACGTAAAGTAAAACAACACCTGAACAAGATCCAGAAGCGACATTTGCCCGGTATCAACCTTGTAGTTATATTTAAATCGTCATGCAGGTTGAGCTCTGTATTCTCATACATCAAGGTCACTTACATAAATAA
>QQSS02141516.1:0-15895 GCA_003687565.2 Craspedacusta sowerbii | reverse complement strand
CGCTCTATATATATATATATATATATATATATATATATATATATATATACAGAGAGATGAAGAGTCATCAAGTATAGATGGGTTCAAGTTCCAAGTTCAGTGGTCAAGGGGGAGTTAGGGGCCTCTAGGTGTAAGGTTCTTTGCATCGCTCTGTCGTCAGTAAAAGAACCGTAGCTACTTTTTTATGTTGTATCTAAATGTCACTTGGTATATATAGTCTGTCAAGTCTACTTGCAATGCTTGGCATTTTGGTCACGTGTAGTCAATTGCAATCCGATAAGTCTACTTGTTTGGGCTATATGTGTTTATGATTTGGTAAAGTTAAGTTAATATATTCGCTCTAACTACTAGCACGCGACTTATGACCTTATCACCTGCTAGGTGCCAGTACCATGTGGGCATAAAGATTTCGTAAATCAGCTCGAGTAGGCATCCATGGTTAACGTGAAGATCGCGTAGTGTTTTCTTGTGGGTACTTGGTCAACCTTTACAGCGATCTGCGCATCACGAAGGAATTTGTAGCCACCGAACTAGGTCGTTTAGCAGGATGAACTTTGCCATAAACTTTCTTATCTCGGGAGGTACCTGTGTGCGTGTGTTGATATAGTTGGTTACCTGATATTACTAACTACCGAATGAGGTCGACTTTCTTGGCTTCTCAAGATATGCGTTTCGCAAGATTTTCCATAAGCATCCCACCATCCCAGGTTTTTGGACTAAGATAGGATTAGTATAATGAAATGAAACTGAGTATGGGCGGCGCTAAGCACACAGTCAAGGAACTACAAACAACTAATGCATGTCGTAATTCTATATTTATCGGAATGGTCACTAAATCGTTTTTGATTTTATTACCTTGCATGCCATAATCATTGGTCACAGCAGGCGCCATTGCTACACAACACAACACAATGCATCACAAGATTCCGATTCCAATGCTTGACACAGTTGCTGCCCAACGTCTAAATGTCCTAAATGCAATATAAACAGTACTTGCCTTATAAAGAATCACGAAAAAAAAAGGATTTTAAACCGCCTGAGCATTCTCTGTGGTAGTGCGACTTCTCTGTAGCCAACTATCGGTGATTTCTTATCGTAAACTCTTATTATCATCACAATTTCCTATCTCATGAACCCCATCACTTGATAAAAGTCCTTGGTATCTTCTTTATTTGGCCAATCGGGCGAATCCCCTGACCAGTAATGCTGCCAGCTATTATAATTTTGCTAAAACAATTCATAATTTTGCGTATCGCAAACGTTGGGCCATATGTTTAGTGTCTGTTTAGTTGTTTGTGATCCTGATGTGTACTTGATCTCGTTACTTGCTCTGCATCAATTTTTCTACATCCTCAACTCACCTACAATATGCAGTTTAAAAGGCCGTTTCTTAGGGCTTATTTAGAACACCTACAAAGCTTTCCTCGTAGCTTTGAAAGCAAAGCGATTAAGTGTTGGCTGCTTCAATTTCATCAACTTATATACAATATCATATAATGTTATAATATAAACCTTGTTTTTTTTTTCTTAAGTCTGCGCCCAAATAATCTTTCGTAAAGAGTTTTCTCATTCTGCAACTGTTCACAGCTCCAGTGGTGTACATGTGGCGATTTCCCAACAGGCGAATGATTAAGATTCACTCATTCTTATTCCCGGTCAAGGTCAGAACACTAGGTTGCCAAATTAGAATTGAAATTTTGTAATCGGTTTTATGACATCATCAGCGATAGCAGACTAAGAGGCATCCCAAAAAGCTGCTCCTTCGATAAAAAATATGAAATACCTATACTCAATGAGCTTCCCACCGATGAGAAACGCGATATGTAGCCTGCTTCTCACATACCTGGCAATCAAACAATTAAAAAAAAAAACAACTCCTGCTAAGATTGCTGTAAGCCTTTTAAAGTCAGGGCGGTCTTAATAATCACAGAACTTGTTAATGGCCCAACAAGCTGGCTTGCAAAGCCCCAGTCTTGAATATCTGCTGCTTCAAGAACAGACCTGATAAACAGAACAAAGAAGCAATTGTATCAAGGATGTGCAAATAATAGTTTAGTTGTGCCTCAAGGTGCGCAACAGTGGTACAGAATCGTTTGTCGTGTTTATCTCATGTGGCTTATCATTATTTTTCCACTAGTGTCTCTGGATTCTGTTCAGTTCATTACAACATATATTGTTGATGTTGTCAACATGTCTATGTCATATGCAGCACCACGATCAATTACTATTAAGGGACAGATACTTTTACTAGATACCTTGTCAAATGCAATCACATGTTGAAGTCGCAACTGCATCGTGCACCTGGTAGACCCACATTGCACCCAACTGTAGATTATATTGAACGTATTTATTTACTTGCTATTGTTGATTTGCGTAAGTCTTTGACTTTTGAATTTCCTGTATTGTTAAAGGATTGGAACCTATGCAGGGAGAGGCTCTTCAATTCCATATAGCATCGCTATGAATGACCTTCCTACCTATACATGTTACATCTATGCATGCTCACTTATTCTTCTTGGTGATGGAAAAAAAAAATACTTGAGTCTTGAGTTTTGAATCTTGAGTTAAGCCAAATTGCTCAATCCTGCGTGATCTAAAGCAGAGAAGAACGACTGTGCTTCCAAACATGTGAGTCTATCTCCTTACCTAGATGCTTCTCTACCCGAGCGAATTGCCTGGCTTCTCCAATGTATCAGGCATTGCAGTCTGCACGCGAAAGTTTGAATACAATACCAGATCTAAAGCACTTAGGCAATCAATAATTTGCGCTAAAGCAAAAAGGAATATTAGGCTAAATGAAAAAGAGCTTTGCGTCAGTGACCGGAAATAAGAACTTATTATACCAGGAAGTTTTTGGTTCGTGACTTTGGTAATGAAACCCAGATGTTGGATAATACATAGCGACTTATTATGTCAGTCGCGTTTTTTATTTTTAGTCAGTGGATTTTGATTATCTCGTTCATTGTCTAAATACAATTCGATGGATCTCCTTACAAGGAATTGATGGAACTGGTCCTTCAAGAGAATATTCGTAGCCTTCGCTGTATTCGCATAAAATCAGGGCCATGCCTTGTTAATTTTTAAAATACGGTAAATTAGAGTCTTAATTAATCAAATCTTATGAGAGCAGGTCCAAGATCTACCAATTTTCAACATGAGACCAGTAAATGTGTTCCTTGAGGAAGATGGAAGTGAGAAAACTACTATCTGTTGTAGAATCAACAAGAACATCGAGAAACGGTAAATTAGAGTCAGTTTCATACTCTACATTAAATTTAATAATCTGGTTCCTGGAGTTTAGATAAGTAAGGAAAGGTATCACTTCATGAAATGAGTTAAGCAGACAAAATATATCGTCAACATATATGCAGCGAAAAATCATGTTCAGCTCACATTATATTACTTTTTTCCTTCTCCGTGCATGCGTATTGACCTCGTTAATTTCTTTCACACCTATACATATATATATATATATATAGATATATATATATATATATATATATATATATATATATACATGATACATATAATTCTATGCTCTTTTCTGATAGGCTGGACGGACTCTGCTGAAACTCTGCGCATATTTAGTTGCACGTGCATATTTCGTATATTTTGATTATTTTGTAAATACTTCTACTTCATCCGAGTAGGATTCAACGTAGGTAGACCCTCCCCTGCTGGTTTTCAACCAAATGAAGATTCCTTTCGTAGTAGGCGTCTTTTGCTCGGTTGGTTGAATCGGTATAGTGTGACATACGCCGTGCTGGAGAAGGTTTACGTAACCGATCTTCGATAACCTCTTCTCGTATTGGTACCTGTAACCTGTAACCAAGAGTTTGCTTTGCTTCGTTTTGAATGATACTTGTTGCCAAGCAAATTCTTAGTCAACCCTGCTATCTTGATGTGCCTTAGTTGTTGATCATCGTCCCTGAATCAACGCTGTCAGCAAGAGAGGGCCATCCGAAAATGTCAACCAGTAGTGCAAAGTAATAGATGGCGTTATATATCAGATAAATATTTTGTGAGTTTAAGTTAAAAGAAGTACTTCCATAAAATAAGTTTTAAAGTTAATATATTACATATATTATATATATATATATATGTTTATATTTATTTTATTTATGTACTATTTACGTATTTACCACATCTTTATAACACATGCCGCATAAGCACAAACACGCATCGACAAGAAGTCTTGAAGCAGTTCCTCTAATCTCTGCCATATGGCATGGGTCTCCGAGTAAGCTTTGGACTTTTCACGAAGCACCATTTGCCGGGAATATGCGTCTACTATATGGATATATAAGATCGAAGTGCGTCGAGCAATAATGGCGACTAAATAGTGAGTTACAATAACAAAACATGATAGCAGGACCGTTATAGGGTTAAGTGCCACGCTGCACCATACTTTATAGCTTGACTAGTTGCCTTTAAACAATGTTCTAGCGAAATTTCGAGATGAATTTGGCGGGAAAAGGATCAACTGGATCTTATCAGGTTGGTTGCTTTCTCTTCCAATCGAATTCACTGTGTGGCAAGTGTTGAAGAAACTTGAAGTCACTTAGGTTCAGACTTTCCATAGCGATCGCACAATTCAAGTGACTCCAAATGTAGGGCACTTATTTCTTTCACTAGAAAAGAGCTTTACTCTGTTGCCAAATTTTGCCAAGCGACTATGATGCCGATACTCTACGCTTTGAAAATGAAGTGCAAACACTTCGGGGGGTAAGTCGTGCAGGTGCTTGTTGGAAGTGCCTTTGGTTGGTTCAGAAATTTGACGTGTTTGAGCAGTCACTAGCATAGATCCATCCAAATTCGTGCATACTTGTGCGTCGTGCGACCACGTTTTGAGCAGGTGTTGTTGTTCGTGAAGAGCTAAGAATGTTTCTGGATGAGCAGTCCATTGATCGTGGCAGCACATGAAGCCAGTCGTCGGATGTTGGTTGAGCCTCTCAAGGAGCTAAAGGGCTCACGCTAATACGTGCCTACAAAGGGAGGCTCGGACAACTGGTCGATGCTCCAACGATCTTAAAACTGCATCTCACGGTCCCCTGTTACCCGGAGACACTCTTCGAGAAAGCCTTCCTTTCATTTTTAAATGACAAATAAATATTAATATTATAATATTATTACAAGCCCAAAAGCCCGACACAGAGCACTATACTCACGACCCTCCTACTCAATCTACGCAGTCTTTTTTTAACAAACCTGGCATCAGGAGTTTTTTCACGCCCAGATAAGTCCAACATCATTAAAGGACGTTGCACTTTCAACCTTGGGCGAAGACCTTTGAAGAGAGCGTTTATTTTTTGTATCTTTCACTTGCCCGGCAGCTCACATGGTTGAACTTTTCGAACGAGGCGAAGGATGACATATAAATGTTTCACCTCATTAGCCATGTGTGTGTTGATCGTGAATAAGAATAGAAGTGAGTTAAATGCTTGGGTTGGTTTTAATGACCTGCGTGAGTAAAGAGCGGATTGGTTACATCAAAATCATTAGTCATAAGATAATAGTAAAAGTTCTTCAAAAGCGAGTACGCGTAAACAAATTTGTCTTGCATTAAATGAAGTACCTAATCGCCAAGTCTGTGCAAATAATTGGGTGGCCTCTGGTCAACTTCAAGGACAGAGGAAAATGTTTACCACGACCCCAAATCAAATCATTAACAAAGAACGGTTTAGGAGGCAAAAGCAATATGCTTAAAATGTCAAGTGCAGAAATTTCGCAGATAAAAAAAATTCAATGTTGCCATTCCAAGTTAACGTATAACACTATTAGCATTAGATAAGGTGCATAGTAAGCTTTTGGGTGAGCACAAGAAAGGAGGTTTTTTCACACTGTACATTAAGTTCATTTTAAGAGATAGTACGTCTTACGTCAATGTAGTCGCCAACAAAGGTGCAAGTAGGGATTCGTAAGGTGCGAAGAGCCGAAAGCACCGTCGTCTACGGCAAGTTTAATGTTGTGTGGTAAGAATACAGAGCAGGATTGCCCAAGCAAATGTTTACGTCTCAAAGTTGGGTCACTCTCAAGTCGTCTGCATTTAGAGAAGTCTTTCAGAATTTCATAAATTCTTATGACGTAGTTCGCTCGTAGTTCATTATTACCACACCATTTGCTTTATCTGGGCGTGTAATATCAATATCACGAATCCTTCTGGCTCAACTAAGGAAGTCGAATTAGAAATCGCAGCTGGGAAGAAAGAATCTTTAGACTTGAAAGTACGGCGGTCATAGCTAGCATACTCGAAAGTATCTTGCAGTATGGCTGTTCCATTTTAGCTTCCCAAATGTAGGTCGAAACGCGTCTGGTGTTGGGGAAATGGAGGAAATGGTTAATTTTTGTTGACTGGGCTGATTTCAAAATATATGTGCTCGTGTGATATGAACCTCACTGTGCGGATTTCGGGGCTCCAGGTCACACCAAACTTTAAAGTTATGCAAATATGCTTCCAACTTGTTAGTTACCAAGTTATAATGTCCAACTCTTCTCACCAGTTCACTCCGCAGTTGTGGTCTAGTGGTAAGTGCTCTCCTTTCGACTCTACTGAGCCGGCTGCGGTTCACATAACGTCACGGCATATCACCTGCCCCCCCCCCCCCCCGTCCCGAGGCTCCGATGACTTTTGCACTCCGGAGGTCTCTCCTCTCTCGGCTCTTTACATGTTGACGAAGGAAGCACATTCCACATGATGTTTGGCGCTAATTATAATTGCTTGTTGTTGTTTGTTAAATAATGATTTCCGACCTGCTTGGAGTGGTGAGCTAGGTTGGATATTGAGTGGGCGAATATTCGAGGTCAGTGATCGACCATGCTCGTTATAGTTGAATTGGAAGAAGACTTCCATTTAGATTAGCATATATATATATATATATATATATATATATATATATATATATATATATATATATATATACTCTATTTTTATCACCAATAATATCCATAGGTGAGATCACAGATTTTTCTCAGGATTTCCTGCATGCTTTCGACAATATCCATTGTCATCATCAGGCTATAACAAACAAAAAAATAGCTAAGATCAGTTATACTATAAAAATATATAAACGATTTCAGAGGGAAGGATTGTCCCTAAACGTTTAAAGTAGAGCAATCACGTCTCATGTAAAGACACTCTTTGATTTGTCATGCTTTACTATTAATGTCTCTGTCTATGATGGTGAAATCAGAGAAAGACACGTTTTTGTCACATGAGAGCATGTGGTCACGGGCAGTGGTTGAGCTTTGCCTCTTGACCAGTTTCCCAGGAAGTGGCGAGCGACCTTGATGTGCTGAAAATCTTTTACAAAAATAGCGTTTGGTCTTTCCTATATGTGTGGATTTGCATCTACCACACGTAAACTTATAAACAGCGCCAGCTCTAAGGTACGATGGAAACCTATCTTTATATGAGAATAAAGAGCTCAACCTGCATGAGGATTTAAACATAACTATAAGGTTGATACCGGCAAATGTCGCTTCCGGATCTTCTTCAGTTGTTGTTTAACTCTAGCTGATAGAGAGCCTAAACAAGGCAAGATTGCTTCTACTTGGTTCTGGTTCTTCTCCGTTTCCTTGATAACGGGTTTACCTTCGTGGATGGTATTTAAAAACTTGTTGACAGCGTTGTCAATAGTAGTTATGGGAAATAAGTTGCACTGAAGGAAGGATTTTATGTTGCATACTTCATTATGGAATGCATCCCAGCTTAAGCATATCGCGTAGACCTAAAAAGCTATGTAAACACGAGACTGTGCTTGTAGGTCTCGGCGATGAAACTTTTAAAATTGGTGTAATCACCGCTGAAGGATGATTTACAGAAAACAGATTAACAAATCGTTTACCTTGGTGAGTAATATTTACGTCCAAGAACGGCATGGAGTTACAAGATTCCTTTTTAATTGTGAATTTCATATTAGGTTGGAGTTTGTTGAGAAATTCATAAAAGTCATCAGCATGATCCTCGCTTTAAATAGTGTGAAAATATCATCAACTTATCTACAAAAATAGGCAGGCTTAAACTGTGCAGAACGCTCTCGAAGCCATGATTTTCGCGGCAACTTGGAAATACGTTGGCAAGGGTAGGACCTAGTAGAGAGCCCATGGCTACACCATCTACCTGCACGTACAACAAATTTCTATCGTCTCATCCGCGGGGATCACGGTGGAAAGGGAGTCAATGTCAAGTGAGGACATAAAATACGCAGCATGTTTGTCACCAAATGCTATTGGCAAACGAAAATGAGCCCGTCACTTTGTACTCATTATTGGTTAATGGTTCACGTGCTCCTCAAGGTCAGCTCGCAATTTAAAGCTATTGTCAAATTTTAGCTTCGTACAATGTTAGGTTGCCAGCTAGCTAGTTGCTCTCGCGTCTGCGTCGGGTTAGCGCGCACACTGGACAATGCTCGACCGCATGGTAGAAGTAAGCCATTTCGTTAGGAAAAGCAAAAGAAACACATTCAATCAAGTTCTACTTATTTCATACTTGGTCATCTTTTAGCCATGCTTTTCATATGAATTATAGGAAATGGAAACAACGCGTTGCAAAGGAAGGGAATTAGAAAAGAGACTAAGAGTTTTTCAAACAAGAAGTATTCTCTCGCTTAAAGCTCAGCCAAAAAAAACTGCAATGCAGCGAAAGAGTATATTCATCTTCGCAGCCACAGTGCAAGTAAGGATGGCAAGACTAATTCGGTTCTATATTAACAATGTAGCGAATCATGGGCAACACACGGATTGCACAGGCTGGAAGGTCCGGATGAATACAGGAAGCAAGCACTGCCGCAATTCACAACGCCATTGTTGAATTCATGGGATAAGATAAAGCAAGCAATGCACCATTCGGCTGGTTCCAAAACAAACCAGTTGTTAGCTATCGTCTAAAGGTCCGACTCGTAGCAGTCACCGGTATAGCTTATGCCAGTGTCGCGTCGCACACGACTTATGCTCCTGCTGGAGGCGGATGGTGAGTTCTCCGCTTTTTGACTGTGGCTTTCATTCGGTATAGGAGATGCACCTACCAAGAACACCAACGCTAACAGTGCCACACTTGCCGCCTGAAATTAAGTTAAAAGATCAACAACATCAGACTAATCTCTTATACCTTGTTGAAGTTTCAGCATTAGTTTTGTTCTCGGCATCTGCATCAAGCGCAGCGTTTGGGCACAATGTTCCTATCATGCAACGTGATACTGCTTTTGAATAGATGAAGTAATGTGCGACTAGATGGTAGCTGCGACTAGATTTTATATCTTGTGGCCTGCAATGCTATGTCCGGCACAGCTGATCTAAGGACAGCTATTTCCAGGATTGTTTTTTTTTCTAATTACAGCCATAATAATTTAAACGTATCAAAAGATCCCCTTACCCAAACTGATGCCACAACGTAACACTTCTTCTGTCAGACGGCTTGCTTCTGTACCTTGACTGTTCGAATGTAACTTCAATTAATTTTTACTCACATTTTCAGCTATTTACATCAGCCCGATTTCCCGCTAAAAATTCAGGAATTTTGAAAACAGGTTTTAAACGGGTATTAAATACCGGTCTCTGAGCTCAATTTTTAAAAACACTTTTACTTGTTGTGGCAACCAGGGACACCGGAATTCCCTTTCTGGATTTCCCGGAAGTTCCCGAGAGTCTTGCGTTGACAAATTTCCCGCGGCACCGGGAATTCGCTGGAAAAAATTCTAATTGGAGTTTTCGGGAATTCTGTATTTTGTACGAGAAGGGAAACGGATATTTTTAGGAATTATCGTCATGAAAATATTATTCTGTCTTAAATCGTCCGTTTGTCTGCTTGTCCGTCTGTTTCTCAGCATTAAAGGCGTTGCACAATCGCATTCGCAAATATTACAAAACGTTTATCTACTGAACATTATCATGTGCACCTCACTGTAAAACACTAAGACTTATGGCCTTTAAAAATAACTCCTCCTAACACTACTCCTCTTGAAATACTTGAGATATAGCAAAATACTATTCCACATCAAGAAGAAAGAGGCTCTTAGTATTTTTTTTTTATCTAGACGAGATAAGCATTCATGTTCAATGGAAGTATAGATCATTAGATGAATGAAAAGAGAGTTGCCTTTTGCCATTTGCAGGTGTCACATGGCTGACTGAAGACAACTTTAATATTTCCGTTCTATTTTGCCAGCAAATAAACGATCATGGGAACAGCCCTGGACCAGTCATTTTCGATCAACTAATAGCTAGGAAGTTCGTACATATCTAGCCGAGGAATAAGCAATTTTTAGTTTACCCCCTTTCATTTCTTAGGCAGTAAAAGCATATTTATCAGGCCCATGAGCTATAATGCAATTGCGATGTCTTGAAGCATGCGGTTCATAAAGCACCACGGTTGGCAATGTGATTGCGCCTCAGTTGTTCAGATTTATGTACGCTCTTTTCTCCATGAGCAACCAGATATGGCGAAGCCTCTAGTGTAAATCCTGCGTTGCTAAGGCAAGCGATGGTGGGTTGGCAATTCTACACGCTGAACCATTCGCTAAGAAATGGCCGAGGGACGTCCGAGTGAGTTTTTAAATGTGGCGTTGTTACTAGCGCGTACTGTTACTTTCGGCGTCTTCAGACGTTTTGCCGACGCGAAAACGACCTACGAGTCAGCCCGGAAGCCTCCGCTAAGCTAGACCCTCTGCCTCTTGTTTCCTCCTTATGCCTTAAACTCTATTCCATTGTTGATGTTATTCAATGTAACAGTACCCAATGAAGTACAAAATTCTTTGAAGTAGTTAATAGGTTTCTTTGCTGCCAAAATATTCAGGAGTGGTCAACACAATCAAAATTCGATTTTAATAATGTAATTCTACTTCATCTTCTAGAATAAAATAGTTTTAAAGTTTTAGAGGTTTATAAAAGGAATGTTTTTATGCACTTGCAACTTTTTCCCTATCCCATCTTTGCTTCAACAGTGAATTGAATTCGTAATCAAGAGGAACTTAACAGCAGTAATCAGTGCTCACATTTACTGGTTTCACAGGTTTTACATAATCAAGTAAATAAATAGAAGCATTGAATTCAGTAACATATCCATGTTTTAGTTGGCAAAAGAAATATTTGATTTCTTAAATATTTCAAGAGTTGAGTTGTTTAGTATTGTTCGCCTCTACTCAATTCCGCATAACAGCGTGTTGGTAAGACATGAATTTCTAGATTTCATGGTACTATTGTATATCAATCAATGTTGAAGGAGTTGGAAATAGTTATGATTGTTATTTAAATACTTCAAATATCTAGTGCTCACAGGTTGTTATACTTTTTGGATGCCTTGCATGCACTGCGTTTAGTTCCTAGCCAAAACTCTGCAAAGTACTTCATTGACCAAAGAAAGTGTACATACATTTTGCAATAAGAACTGGGAATGTAACTACAAACTCTAATTAAAATAGCAAAGGCTGGTCCAAACTTATGCATTATTAATTGACCAAAGAAAGTGTACATACATTTTGCAAAAAGAACAGGGAATGTAACTACAAGCTCTAATTAAAATAGCAGGAGCTGTTCATAACTTATTTATTATTAGTAAAAACTACCCTCATTCTTGGGCATATTCACCATGCAGTACATTGTTCAAATTATGCTGCCAACCCAAGAAAGTTAATCGCAAATTTTCTACATTGAAAATTTGCTGACAAACTTGTTTCAATAATCTTATGTTATAAAAAATGATGCTTTGAGCGTGATGCAGGTAATTTATTCTAGGATTGCTGTTTGGCAATATTTCTTTTCATTTTCAGCTTAGTAGCTGTCTTAAATGTATTGTTACCCAAGTGCTATTTTAAAACTTATGTGAATCTTTGGACAAAGAAATGCAAGACTCAGAATGTGCTTCTGAATATGGCATGCCATAAAAGAATAGTCTGCGTTCAGAGGTGCAAGGCAATAATGTTTTGTTTCCTTTCTAGCTCTCAAGAAAAATAATCTCCATGAAGGTGTTCAAGCCTTCTTTTAGGGATGTCTACACTTCTTTCTATTAGAGAAAAATTGTCCCTCAAATATTTTTTTATTCATGCATTAGTTGTATAATACTAGGCCAAATTTTCGTTTTTTTTTTTTGCTGAAACCTTGTTGGTAGTTCAAAGAAAATATCAGTCTTGATCAAAGATATTGCTCTGCAAAATGCTGAAAAATTTCATTTTGCATGACATCATCAAAATAGAAGTCTAGAAGAAAAAGAAGAAAATCTCCTTGATCAAGCCACATGCTAAACTTGCTGGTAATAAATAATTATATAGACAATAGCAATTGAACTTACGTACATAGCTCTTGCTCACTTGTACTTTATATGTGCTAGATTCCAACTCTTCGAGTTTGCTCTTAGCATTTAGCCCGTTTTTAGCATAACCAGGTTACATCATGGTTCCAACAAATTTCCCAAGAATGATTGCTGAAATTTCTTTAAAGCTGGATGTGCATACATGAGCAGCTCATTCAAATGGGATGCATACCAAGTAAAGCAAAGCCGGTAAGTCTGAGCACTTGGTAATGTTTTTGTTTCTAGCGATTGGTTGCAGGAAGATGTATTCGAGGTGATGGTAGAGAGTGATGGTGGCGTGTATGTTTTTTTAGGGCAGACATTCATGATACCAGTCCTAGCTTGGTTGTGAAGTGAACTTCTCGCGTTGGTTTTGTAGGCTGTTCGGCCGCTTGTAGATTCGGGATTGTCCGGTAAAATAACGAACGATTGCAGTTTTGAAATAGTCGATTCGAACAAAACGGTCCCACTCCTCAACGACGACATAGAGAAGCGACCTTCCGGCAGCCTGACTCTGTTAACAAACGATGCGTCTGAAAACGCAAGAGACTCTGTTGGAGAGAGCGAGCTCTTTGACAAAGCTCATGAAACAAGAAGTCCAACATTGCCAACAGAGCAAACTGCGTGCGAACACGTGGACGGGTTGAGTCATGTTACGAAGGATTGCACCTTATTGTCAAGCGCTGACCCAGGCTTTCCCTCTGATCGTCTATCAGATCATACAAAGCAGAAAGAAGGTGACATGTCAACGTTGATAAATGTCTTTCCCGTGATTCGGTCGCACTTCATCGTCACTGATGACGCCATGAACGATTCAAACTGTGGCGACCGGTCTATAGCCGGTGATGTCGAAAGCGTTCATCAGCTGCTGTTTGGCTCGGGTGATCTTTCAGGGTTGGTCGAAATAATCGTACCTCGAAGCGTGTCTTACAGGCAACGACTAAGGATCGCCTTTCAGAAGACGTATCAACTAGTGAGTGGGTCTGGAATTAATAGTAATGAGACTTGTATTAAAAGCACACATCCACACGCATAAGCGCGCACCCACACAGACACACGCACAAACACACACTCACACAGACAAGCACACTCATGCACACACACGCGCATGCATGTCTGCCTATCCACACACACAGAAACTTGGTTTTTACACCAGGATCAATGTGGTAACTCACTATGCGGGCTCTTTTTTATGACATTACGGATATTTTATTGCGAATATCTCTAGTTGTTGCAGGCTTTCAACGACCTGGACTAACTCACCATGATACAAACATTTATTACGCACCAAAGACATGGCTTACGAAAATTCTGAAAAGCCAAGAGCTAGTTGAAATTTCTCCCTTGGTATAGGGGCGCAAGATTTATTCTGCTTAGTAGTGCATGGTTTTAAAAACTCATTCAGCTGAAGGACTAATACCTTCGCAGACCATCCTGTCCAATATGCCGTTGACTGCCATACCTCCCGTAAGTGCTACTGAAAAGGAAAACACTTCTAAGAAGTAATAGCTACAACCAAGTTACCGTTCATCTCGTCCGCCAGAGGAAAGACTGAACATTCCTGTTTTGTTCCTGCCTTGCTAGGATTGGACGAAACTGTCGTGTGCTAATATAGAAACCGATCCCTCCTAAAGCGCATACAGTTGGCCTTCCATAACTCTCGGGCAGAACCATACGTATGTAATTAAATCAATTTGGGTCTTGGTTCTTCCAGGCAGGACAAACAAGTGGTACCGCGTATTGGAAAGCATGCATCGTTGCGTATACAAATTCTCGATCCAATATTTGAGTGATACTCTACCCAACAGGAGCAACATAGTCCGATGGTGATCAGGTGCATCTATGCTTTGTGACTTCTGCCATAACTAAAAAACACTCGGAAACGTAGTTGGTGCTTTCCCAGCCGGATTCGAGGCTGGCAGGTATACTTGGAGAAACAATTCAGTCCTAGTAAGCCGTGCACCAGCCTTAGCGGTCATTAAAGACCTGAAGGTGTGTGTAGATCTTGAAGGAGCTGAGTTTGCACCACTCTTCGTTCAGACCTAATTGCAACTCGTGAACAAAACGTGTTCCTGATGAAGTTGACCTGGCTTTGAGCCAAATCTACACAAAAAACGCCGAGAGAAAGGGTGAAAAGTACAAGGACTTGCTTCAAAAAGAGCAAGAAAAAGTTCGTTTCTGAACTTATCGATTGGAGCTTTTGGAACAATAGCAAACGGCGCGTGGAACTTGTAACAAAAACTTGTACATTAGTAGCTCGATCAAAGCTGACCTGGCATACCTGTAAAGTGAGTATGTGTCGTGGTAAAATTGAAAAGTTTAAAAAATTATTATCATTATTGTTATTATTTTTATTGCTTCTACCGGCTGCAGGACCTAGTTCGAGCCATGCGGGAAAGCTTATCGGGGGCAGCAACGGGGTTTCTTTTGAATCTGCTGAGAAGGCGCGAGGAGTTCTTATGCGCGTGGATGCATGAGTCTGTCGAGAGTCGCTCCTTCGTTGAGATCACCGAGCTTCTCACTTTGTTCAGCAGCGAAGAAATAAGGTCCGCAAAAGATGTATTCTTTCAAGGTAGGTACCACATACGACTTGCCTAGTCTGATATGGTCGCACGTAGTTCTATCCTGTTAAAGTCATAGTCAATTAATGAAATAACTTGGAAGAGGGGGCGGTGTAATTTAATGATTGAGCGATTGCGCATGCACAGAAAAAAATAATTAAGCAAAGTTCCTTAAAGCATTAATGAGGCGTTAGGTTATTTGTTTGGAACACCCATGTATCGTGCTTGTACACACTTGTATGTAGATATTCACTCTCACACACACACACGCACACACACACACACATACACACACGTACACACCCCACTCACCCCCCACACACTCAACAGACACACACACACACACACACACACACACACACACACACACACACACACACACACACACACACACACACACACATACACACACACACAAACACATTATGCAATGCACGCGTAAACCGCACAGCTGTGTACACATCTTGGTTTATTAGCTTGTTTGTGCCCTCGTGCGTGTTTGCGTTTGCGTGTGTGGTTGTTCTTGAGTGTTCGTCTGTGTGTTCCTGCGTTCGTTCTAGTTTTCTTCTTAGTCGTAAGTATTCTCCTAGCGTCTATCAACTGTTACAGAGTTTGACGTGACATTTGAAGACGCCTTGCAGCTGCGTCTAGACAACCTAGTTCCCGAGCCTCTGAAAAACGTCATCATGCAGTTGTTGGTGGTGCAAAAGCGAGCGACTTTGAGTGAGGCGGAGAAAGATGCCCGAATCAAGGCTGAAGCTCAAGAGCTGGCGAACGATCCGGGAAGCCTTGTGGATGTTTTGATTGGACGAGGTCATTCGAATCAGGTGCTCGCAGCCATATTGGAACAGTATCAGAACTGTCGTTTCGGCGACATTGACGATGTAATCGATTCGCAATTCCACGATGACGCTAGAAAATGCCTTAACGTGATTGGTGAGATGCGTTTTCTTTTTTTCTCTTTGTCTGCCCGCATTTATGTGTGTATGTATGTATGTATGTATGTATGTATGTATGTATGTATGTATGTATGTATGTATGTATGTATGTATGT
>QQSS02141405.1:0-15895 GCA_003687565.2 Craspedacusta sowerbii | reverse complement strand
CCATACCATACCATACCATACCATACCATACCATACCATACCATACCATACCATACCATACCATACCATACCATAACCATACCATACCATACCATACCATACCATATCTTACTATGCTAACCAGTTTTACTCACACCTTACATCATTAGCACTAGACATAGTACCATAGAAAATGGGAAAATAAGTTAATTAGCTATTGAACGAGAACAATCCGTCTGCAAGAGCCACATGGAAAGTTAAAGTTTCAGGAAGAGCAGACAGACTGGCGCAATGCAATCTATTTGGCAATATCTCTACGGGTGCCGAGTTCGACTAAAAGCGCCACGACTTCCAAGATAGGTAGGGCTTAAATTATTCTATCACCTTGTGCAACACCGCCACAGAGAAAAGTTCAAATGCGGACAATAAGTCAAGCATTATTGATGACTCGCAAGACGCCTAATACACATAAACAAGCAAGTGTGAGCACAGTGCCGCAGACACGAAGAGTCCATGAATAATAGATGCAAGCCACATTAAGTGGAGAAGTATCATGTATCATGTACCTTTCTAGCTTTGACTTTTCCATACGGAGCTTTGAATACAGGCACCGGCTGAGGTCCCGGAGGTATTTCAGCATACTTTGATATGACTTCTTGAACCTTGAAGTACTTCTCTGTCGGATCGCCAGCCTCATTTAGAGGCGCATCGAAGTCGTAACTCGTCGGGCAAGGTTCGTACACTTTCCCTTGATCTGCACCATTCATGAATCCAAAACTCGTGCCACCTTCAAATAAGTACAAGGTTACAGACGCGTTCAAGGAGAGAATCAAGTCCAGCCACTCCGCAACTTGAGCTGCATTCCTTCGTGAGTGGGGTCCACCCCAATGGTCTAACCAACCCGTGTAGAACTCGGAATTCACCTAAATAGAGCGTACAATTTAGGCATGATAGTACACGTTAAGCTTCAGAAGAAAACATCAGCGCTCCCTATTCCCAAAATTCTTCACCAAGCTCGAGGCAGGGGGTAAAACTACGCAATAAAAGCAATAATAAAAAATACAAAATCTCACAAAAAAAATACCAGGCTAGAAAAAGCTTGGATTGTATCTTGCAGCGGCGTGAACAGGAGAACAGGTGTAGACCGAATTGTTCACTAACAATACGGTGCTATATAAATAAGAGAAACTCTTTCTTCGGAGCTTTCGCGCGATCATTAAGAACTAAACCCGCTTAAATTTAGGACAATAGCGCTCAAGCATACAACACGAGTAAGATTACGAGACACCTCGTTCCTTAAAGCAACAGGCTAAAGCCCTGCATAATTGGATCTCATATCGATTCAGATTAACGCGCAGGTCCCGTTGCACAGCACGGCTGTGAGGAGAAGTAAAACATTTGGTTGTTGCCAAAGCCTATCGGGCTTAGGAATAAGGTTGGATGCATATTCCGCGCCAGTGCTCGTACTCATTAACAACAGAGCAGTCTGGTTACATTTTTGCAATGAGAAAGACAGCAACAGGCTACATCGACCATGTGCGAACAGCAGCATAATACGCCCTGTGCACTTGGCAAGCGGAAGCCAACCAGACTCTGGCTGGCTATAACCACTTAGACAGGCCCCTAACATAGCGATGTTGAAGTAATGGCAAACCCACGCAAGGCTTTTAAGGACAGTTCCCTAATCGTACGGTACGGTTTACAGTCGATTTTTAAGTTCCCAGTGAGCACCCAGTCCAATGCGTGCAAGCACATATAGGATGAAAAAGCCTGCGTTGAAAAATGATGTAAAAGGAACGAGCAAAGTAAAAAAGATAGTCGACAATGCTTTCTATCGAGGAAGAGAAAGGCGCTCCGGCATACGCGTTTTTAAGCAATTTACAACGCAAGTAGAATGCCATCATCGATCTACGGGATTTGGCTGTTCATTCTACGTCATAGGCTACTATAGCTCTACACATATGTATCCGTACACGTTGTCTCCTTGCTTATTCTCTGAAACAAAAAGGCTATCAGCCGCATTATCTAAAACCGCGTGCGCGATGTCTGATAGTGAATCGCTGAAACCAATCATCTGATCTTCTTAGTATCTTCGAAGTAACAATTCGTCAGATCACTCGTTACTAGTTCCTTGAGAGTAAATATTGGTTCTACATTGTTGAAGACCAATCACTGGTACTGTTTCGATACCAGCAAATGCGGTCCGGAAGGTATGAAATAGATCGAGTGTAGGTTTAGCGCCGATCGTCTATCTCCATACCCAGAGGTACACACGTACACGGTTCGTAACGAAACACACGCTTCATGGCAGGTTTGCGAGGCAGACTACAAATACACGCGGAGCCTCTGTCATCGGGGTTTTTATTCTGTGAACGACTGTCCTTAACCTTTAACGAACGTCCAAAAACATATTAAGGGTTAATTCTAAACAAAACCCAAAGAGTTCGGAAACACGCTGGTATCACTTAACTAGTTCTGCCAGGAATAGATGACCAACGCAATTGCGCAATCTGGCATCATAAAATAGCTCAGCAGCAAATGAAATTCTTAATAAATAGAATAATCATTTCTAAGACACATTATATTTTAATACTTCACACAAGTCGAATTAAATTGCCAGGAAGCAATAACGACCTTCGTTGGCTAAGCACTTACTTACATGAGATCTTCCATGGCAATAATACTTACAAAGCAAACATTGGTGCAAAGCAAGCATAAATGAAAAATGCTATCTATTTCATCACGACAAACGTTTCGAGGAACCTGGCGATCACGGTCAAATTCTGTAATTCATAAAAACCACTCCATGTTCGAACTCAATCAACCAATCAATTAATCAATCAATCAATCGATCAATATCCTCCCGAATATTAAGTCGTTTACAATTACGCATAAAAACAAAATTAACATCGAAGATCGGCTTCAAAAGTGCATACATAAACAACACATGTGTCTAGTAAATAAGCCACAGCGTAAACATAGACGATGTACTATGAAGAGACTCGTTAAACTGGTTGAACTGGTCGAAACATCTCGACGGGATATGCTGACTTTTCTGAATAACTTCAACAAAAACATTACATTGACAAAGAAAGTAGAAATCGAAAACCCATAAGCCTTTTGTTTTTCTTTTCGCTTTCGGGATGCTGAAGTTCTAATATCCTGCAATTGCATCATCACGAGCACTTATCATTAACCAATGCACCCTGGTATGTACACGATTTGGCGGAACCATACACCAAGAAAGCGCAAAATCTACTAAGGCATTCTAGATAGAGCCTAGAGCTTTTAACTCTCACTTACTTACAAACTTAAGAGGCCATTATATCGTTAGATCAGAGGGCGAATTCCCAAATTAATGGTTGAGTTGTTATTGAACCCTTCGGCAATTTGGAACTTTTAGAATACATAGATGCCATACCTAACAAGTAACTTGCCCATATCGTACACGGAGTTTACTGCACTGACTCCAATGAAGTTTACTTCGGTAAAACGAAAAGGCATTTAGGTAAGCGATAAATAATAGCTTAGCAATGGAAACAGAAACAGAAAGTACGCATACAAAACTGATTAACAACACATACAGAAAGTAACGCACATTAAACTACTTTCACAAGGAAGGGGCTTGACGGAAGTTCCCTACGGTCGTTCTTGACATAACTCTCAATAACGATGTTGCGCGATACCCCCTCGAGATTTTTTGATCTCTTCTATGTATATAGAGACGGGGGTTTTTTTTTTGTTTTTTTTTTTTTTACGTAAATCACATAGTTTTTACAGTAATCATGATGCTAGGTGCATCGAAATGTGCAATGAAAAGGATAGCCTTTTTTATATTTTGAGTTGTTAAATATACGACCGAATATACCTTCTGTATTTTGTCACCCTCGGCATCAACCTACCGAAGCCAGTGCCGCATACATTTGAGGGAATAGAATTACAAAATAACAGCTACTTGACATGACGTGAGCAACCGTAACTTAAGAATGCTAAATTTATATTGCCATTATCACTAGGATAACCATAGACAATCAAATCACACAAGTCCATAATAAACACAGTACATCGAAATAAACAATAACCTACGAATGGTCCATGAGGCTGATACTTTCTTTGATATGAGAAACTTTCCCGAACATCCTGCGTAGTGCCAAAATCAACTGTGCGGTATAAAGATGGCAGTGAGCCACATTGCAAGTTTCGATCAGCAGCAACATCTGTTGTGAATAGCAGCACATCATTTCCAAGATACTTGCGATATAATGCTTGCATAGCTTCCATGTATGTCTGGTCGCAACCAAAACTCCCATATTCATTCTCAACCTGCGTTAAAAGTTTGATATGACTAGAAAATGATGTCTCGAGAGGGACTGTAAAATCCCTTTGATATAAGATGAAGGGCAATTATTCGGCTTAGAATCGATCAGAAATTCAGGAAGGATTAAGTCTAGTCAATTATTGCATGATGATATAGGCAGCTAAAATTGAATTACGAATAGTCATTTGAGAGTACCCAGAAAGAAAAACCTGGCAAAAACAGATGAAAACAATCAAGTCACCACTGTTCATCATTAGAGTTTTTTTGCACTCCTTGATCATCCTGTGAAAAACTAAAACTAAAAATTAACCTGCTCCTTTGATTTGCATACTTTCAATCCTCCTAAAAAGGACCCCCATAAAAGTAACTAGAAAAAAACCCTCTCATCATAACAATACTTCACATTATCAGAATTCCACAAGGTAGGAGCAATTGTGCCTCCAAATATGTCCACAAATATGCAGGTGAATCATGATGAGAAAACATACACAGAACATAGAAAACATACCTGAACCGTGATAATTGGCCCTCCATTCACATAAAGAAGCGGCTTAATGCGTGGAAGGAGGACAGAAAACCAATTATCAACCAATTCTAAGAATTTTGCATCTTTAGAAGATCTTATACTGATGCTCCTGTACTTTAATAACCAAGCTGGGAAACCACCAAACTCCCATTCGGCATCAATATATGGCCCCGGCCTTAAAATAACCAACAAACCATATTGCTGGGCCAATCGAACGTACTTCTCTATATTTCTGCCCCCAGTGAAATCGTATTGTCCAGGTTTCTGCTCATGGATATTCCAAGCAATGTATCTAAAAGGTACAAACATTTTGGATTTATCATGCTCGCAAAAAGCTGCTAATAAATCTTACGAGAAATACCTTACGCTGTATATACTTGGGAAAGACGCTTTTATGTTGGGCCCCATATCAGTTGGAGAAAATGGATCTCACGTAACATTACCTTGGGATTCTTGGTTAAAAATAAACAAGTCTGGAATTATCAGGTTGAATTTATCCAGACTCAAGTAGTCATAAAGAATGATGCAATACAATCAAAAAATGTTAGCCTTTTTCTTCAATAATAATATCAACACTACTTGCATGCAACTGTCAATTATTCCAAATGAACAAACACAAAGCGGTGGGGGAGGGGCTAGGTAAAATGCTTTGCAGGATTGGTTTCCTTGCAGAAATGACCCTGAAAAGGAGAACCACGAAGACTTTTTCTGAGACCACAGTACTTATTATATCAGTTTGGCAAATCTCTTCACACTAAACACAGACACATACACACATACACACACACGTACACAAACATACACGTGAATTCCTTATAGAGAATGCCAGATATGTTTCTGTCTCTCATATTCCTTGAAATAATCTTAATAAGTGATTCTGCATCATTATTAAACATAAATCCACCAAAAAGGTACCAAAAAATATGGGTATTCAGTTTGGGAACCCACTATCATGTCATATTTTAATGACTCTGCATTTTAATATAATTCAACCCAACACTGCTTACAGCTAAACAAGATCAGCCACAAATTTTCTAGTGTTATATGGCAATACATACGGATCTTATTGTCTCACCACCTAATTATTATAAAGATATCCACAAATATTTGACACGTTGAATGCAAAGTCAGCGCAAACTTTCATCTAAAATCACGGAAAACTTAAAAGTATGATGTCTTGAACACAAACAACTTATTTAACTACCAGCACTATGAATGAAATTAAGTGTGGACTCACGTTTGAACAGCATTAAGACCAGCTTTTCTTAGCTTACTGAAGCGATCTTCCCAATTACTCTCAGATACTCTAAAATAATGCATGGCCCCAGCTATGTACCGAAAAGGTCGTCCGTCTTTTACAAAGCAATCTTGAGTGAAGTCAACATTGAATGATCTTTGTGAGGATACCATCACAAATAGAAGTGCCAGGTAACAGGGCATATACATGCTTGCCTACAAAATCAAAATCAGACAATCTTAATTGTTTTGCTTCCAAATTTACACATCGATGCAAGAGGCAACCTATCCTGTGTACTGCATGGTGCTTCTTTTCTTGTTGATCAGCTGACTAGACTTGATTTTAAAAAATACATAATCCACATTAGAAACACTGGCCATACATGAAGAGCATTGGAAAAAAAAACTTTTTCAGAAATCAAAAAAGAATAAGTAAGAAACCAATGGGAGGACTTCAAATTGAGTTCGAGGTGGGATGCTTTAGGTATAACCTAGAAAAATAAATTAATGCAGGTAGAGCCTCCTACATAATCGAAAATAAGGTGGTAAAAGGCTTAATTACCATACAAGGCTCAACATACATACTCCTTGCACAATTGATGACAGGAATGCAATTCTGGAAGAAGCAATCGAAATCTATAAGGAGATGTTTTAAAAACATGAAAATAGTTTTAAAGGCTGTTTGTTTGTTTTCTGACCTAATGAATAGGGCCATGACTTAAATTTTTCCTTGAACAAAGCCATCTAAGGAGCCAGCATCCATGCCGGCACATAGCTAATTTAGTTATTTTAAAATATGTCTTAACTCAACAAAGGAGTGGAAAATGATCTAGAAGCAGAGAAAGTTGCCACAAACTATCTGTGTGAAGGCTAGGATCCAAGCATGCAGCCATCGCAAAATGGGTGGTTAGGGACACCTTTTAGAGTCAAACAAAATCTGGCTGCTAACTAGCCACAAGCAAGCAAAACAACAAGACCAGATATTAGGCACTGTAAAGTTAGCAGAGCACCGATGCTCATGTCACATAAGCACAGTAAATTTAATTTTGCCAAATATTGTACGTCAAAAGGTCTCCAGAAATTCTTAGAGAACGGAATGCGGGTAGGTGGATCTTTGGCCAGAGCCAAGACGGCTTGCTGTTAAGCCTTTTGGCTAGAGCACTTCCGACAATAACAGCGACAATAACAGCTCAATGCCCAGTCCCAAGAACTGCAAAAAGAAGCTAGCATTGGAGGTAGGAGAAACAGGTTTTACTCTCATACTCTCCTCCTTTCATTTTATTTCATCCTTAAGGATGTGGAAGAATAAACGAAAATAGTATTTACTTTCTCACACAACCAGCTACAACATAACCAAACATATTCTTTATGAGAAGGAGACATGTTCTTAGCATAGCAAATGATGCTGAAGATTCATTTGCGAGACTTGACAACCCTTATTGTGCCTAATCAATAGAAGTAACCAGAAAGATGCAGGGCATTGCAAACCTAACAAGCACGTAAGCAAATTTCAAAGTGAGAACTTGCAAACTCAGATAGAACAGGAAGCCAAGTCCCAGCTGACCACTCAAAGAGTGGATAAATCAGGGATTAGGAGCAATCAGTAGCATTCATGGTGGTTTGTTCATTAATGGTACAACTTCTGCGTTGTAGCAGATGTTCCTGCTCAGACAAAAAGGTATACTTACAGCAATCCCAATAAATAAACGATCGCTTTGAGAGGTATCCAGTTAATTATAGAAATCGGAAATTTTATCCTCGGCAAGTGCATAATGGGGAAAATCTTGAAAGAAGACACTGAGAAATTTACCAGTACTACCAGATGAGGAAAGCCTAAAACGCGTGAGCGTCTTATGTAGTCCAACAGTTTGGGCTGGGTGCAGTGATCTTGTCTTTTTGTGACCGCGCTCACGTTAAGTTTTCGTAACTAACCACGATACTCGATTAAGACATAGCGTGAGCAAAACTGTCTGACAACTCCGACCTTTTCCGCCATTTGAGGGAATCTCGTTTAACCTAGACTTCTTCGATCCACGGCATCAACTAGCTATTCCGATTGCGCGGCCTTGTTTATTCTTGTTGTTGCTCTTGTTGCTGTTGTTGTTGTTGTTGTTGTTGCTGTTGCTGTTGTTTTTGTGGTTGTTGTTGTTGTTATTTTTTTTCTTTTTGACCAAGCAAACTAGCGATCAAAATCGGTATTGACCCAGCACGGTATAGTTCAAGCACGTGCCCGAAGGGCCACATCCACCATTATGACGGTCAAGTCGGAGTGATCTGACACCCGGTTCGAATACCAGTCACAACATATAGGTTGGGATTGGCCAACAAGCCTAGCATGTACGTTGTGACTGGCGGTTTAGAGGATGCGATTGGCATTTCACCAACCGGCTCTAATATCAGTGACAACATGGCGAGAGCCAACTACCAATACAGTTTGGCGAGAGATAATCCCAATATATATGTTGTGACTGGTATTAGAATCGGGTGGTATAGCAGGCTTAAGATAAACTTAATGCAAGAGGCCAGCTATCATCAGAGGACCACATTGACAATGCTCCCATCTTTGCTGACCTTGATGTGTAGAAATTACATACAGATAAATAAATCAGGCGTAACTTGTAATTATTCCACGGCCTAATACAACCTGATTCCTAAATTCCCGGCTTTGGTTTTTAGTGAACTTGCACTGAAATTCGAAATCTTGGCGAGCTCTACTAAAAAATCTCCTTACTGTTAGGGATTCAGTCGACGAATTGTTTACAATATTTCGGACGCGCAAACTTGTTAGTAGCAATTGACGCTAAGATTCTCTCTTTGCTTCCTTCTTTGCCTATGTTGCATTGGGCGATAGTAATACGCAAATACCAAGAATCGTTCTGCTTCAACAAGCTTCAAACTATCGGTGCCAATAAAAAAACACAAAACACGTGTATAAGAATGTAGACAACTCAAGAAGGTTCATCGCCCAAATGTTTGCACTCTTAAATTTTAATCCCGCAACCCAGAATCAAATCTGCTCGGAACTTTTACCCTGACAAAACCTTCGCTCAAAGCACCCTCTTTTTATATGACACCGGGATATTGTAAATCTGGATCCAGGTTTTACTAGTGCTTAGTACTAAGTGCTTTCAAGATGTCAAAATGTATGGCAATCGTTCTGTACCAATCTCATGTAAAAGTGCTATCAAAGTTACACACTTTCTACGGTACACGAGCCAAGTCTTTCCACATTGCGATTCAACTATTCTGCATAAGCTGACTCTGGCCAATTGTCCAACTTCTTACCAATGCAAGCTGCAATCTAGAAAGGATAACGTGATCGCCGCCAAATGCATTCGCTATGTAACGCCCGCGTAAGGATACCCTTAAATATTGTGCGCCATGAAAGGCTATCAGTCTTCTCGGATGCCATGCCCAGCCTCTAATGCTTTATTACTACCCGCACCAGTTGAAAGTTACTTTGTGCTGTGTTTTATATTTTTTGTAAGTGCATTATTGTCTCTTGTAAAGAAAGACAGAAAGAAAGAAAGAAAGGAACAAAGAAACGAAAGAATCGTTTGTACTAGTAATAAATTAGTCCATAGAATAAGTCCATACAAGTCTATCGTGCCGTTGAGAATCTTTAGGGCTCATTGAATGATTTTTTTTATCACTTAGTGAACAGGAACTTGTAAAGGAAGTTGTAAAGGATTCATGCCAGTAAATAATTTTATCACAGTATCTTCAATATTATCTATTCTATACTTCGTTCAAGTCAACCTTGATATTATACCTATGTGCGGGTTCAGCAATCTCTTATTAGATAATCCTTAGATGTTAATAAATAATGTTATTCTAGACTAAAAAAAAACTAAATGCTAGGGTTCAGTTGAAGCTTCACTAGTGTAATATGCAAGGGGAATGATTTTCGCTTTGATGTCTGCGAGCTAATTGCCACATCGAGTTGAAGTTTGGCTAAAAATTCCGACTTACTTATAAAGCACATTTACGCAAAGAACTAGACAAGGTATAACACTATTTATCAAAGTGATCTTATTCTTCCAAAACCTACTTCAAGTCTGACTAAAACGTTTCCAACTCCTCTCTATTTACACTCCTCTGAGTAATTGTCAATCATCGTACGGTAGAGGACGTCACCTATGGCACACGTACTGTACACAACAACTTGTATCACGCTAAGCATTATAGCTTAAAAGAATGCAGGACTAGCGGCGAAAGTTTCGAGAATTCAACAAGTGGCATTGCACAGCAACAAGGACGAGCAGGAAAAAAGTACTGGAATACATATAAGCGCGCATGTCAAAGAAAGGGAAGATCACTGCAGGACCACCGACTTAAGACACGAGCTTCGATCAGATTCGAAGGATTAAAAAGTAGAACACCATGCTTATGCATTTTTTGCAAATAAAAAAGGACGTGTACACAATAATAGTAACTTTTTGACGACAAATGAAGAATTAATGTGATTCAATGGGTAAGGACCTTACAGCAAGCGAAGTTAAAGATTTATTTTAAGCTATTGACATAACCTCAGATATATTTCTTTTAACGATGCTTGTATGACCGTTTAAAGGTGCCTCAGACCTAACACAGTACTTGGCGTTAAAGAGAGCGCGGAGCTTCAGCCTTTGAATACTGCTCTACTCATTCTTAGATCCAGTTTTATTTTATAGATATTGTTAAGCAAGGTGCCATCCGCGTATCAAACCACGGGCACACACAACGTTTTATCTTCTATATATCTTCTGGCCCTGTGACTGGTACACCGAAAGAGTTATTTTAGAGCATATGGTAATTCGCCAACGTTTAAATCACACATAATCACAGATCTATTTATTCTATTACGTATTGCTGGTTTAGGATATACATTCGTGCGTATAATGCTTATCAGAATAGAACATTACCCTTTAGTACTCGTTTTGGATCTGAAACAGTCTCTGTATGTTGCTTTAACTTTCAAAACCATACACTAGGTATCCGCAGGGTAGAAAAGCTTGAAGCAGGCTATAGCATATATTATTGAGTGTTTTGAGAGAGAACAAAATGACGCACTTTCTCGAGAACCGCAACTGATCTAATGAATCGTAAATAAAGTTCTGCTATATGCGGTTTCCAGTACAACGAAGAATCTATCAGTACACCTAAGTAATTAACTTTATTTGATAATAGCACTTTCGCGCCTTGACATCGTACAGTAAGTCAGTTTAGTAGTTTAAATGGGACGTGCTCCGTCTTCTTAGCATTTCAAGATCTGATATCTGATATCTATCTACACTGACAGGAACCCTGTTCTGTCAACGGTACGGCGTTTCACACGTGAGGGCTCTCGCCAGATTGCAGACTCACTAGCGATATGCCACGGTTGCATGATGCTTTGGAACCGAGTGGTGATACCATGTATACTTGGGATGCATCGAGTGAAGAAGTTAGACGTATACTGGCCTAACATCGACGAAGATATCGAAGCCACCTGCTGACGCGGCGTACCCTGTGATGAACAGCAAAATAAACCTCCAAAGCCGCCAGTTCACCATTGGATGATAACTGAAAAGCAGTGGAGCTGCTTGCTTGTGGATCATTCCATAAACTGCATGGATGCAAGTGCATGGTATGGACAGATGCTTATTAAAAGAACCAAGTATTCCCATTAAACACACCTAGACAACCAAAGCTACGACTGAAATACTGGAAGAAGACCTCACTCAGTTCGCCTACCCACAAAAAAAGTAACGGACAACGCGGCCATCTTTCTTTTCAAAGAGTTCACGTTGTGGCGTATGGAACGAGGTATTACTCACCTCACCGGTGCACCATATCATCTGGAAATAAACTGATCAGCTAAACGACTAGTGCGGACGTTCAAGCAGGCTCTGCGAAATCAAGTCTTCTTCCAAACAGATCTTTATAAAAGAGTTTCTGTTGCAATATCCACAAACTCCTAATTCGAATGGTTACTCTCCGAGTGAAATGCTGAACTCAAGCCAGTTGAGAATCAAGATCGACACGCTACTGCTATCGCCCGTTAACATTGCGCAAGGGAAACAGTCAAAGCAAGCATCAAATAATGACGCAAACGATACGGTTGCAAAACTGGTTCATTCTTTTAATATCGGCAAGCCAGTCTACGCTCTCTACTTTGGCCGGAGAGCCGGGCTGGGTACCAATGGTCATCACAAATTGGACCGGAACTCGGATGCTTGGTTCGCTGGCGACCATTAAATACGTGGAGCAGGAATCAACAGAGTCTAAAGCTACAACGCAGCTGACCAGAGGAACGAATGATCTTTCGAAAGACGATCGGAGTGCAGGTGCATCAAGCGGGGATGAAATATCACGACGATACGCACCATATTACCTGACACGACGCTTCAGTCCATCGTGAGGACGGACTGTGTTGGAGTTGTCGTGGCAACGGCCATGCACGATCATTGCCAATCCCATTGACGTCAACGCATGGACGGTTGTCGAAGACAACAACAATAAACATCATTAAGCTTGGTCGCAGTGTCGTTACTGCGACCAAGCTAAATGATCTTTCTTGTTGTTGTCATGCAGACCATGTTCTAGATTCTAGAAACTGTTTGATCAGGCTATATCAGCCCAGCGCTTCGGCAATTGTAATCATATGTGTTCTTTGAGGAATAGAATCTCTGAGAATACAACAATATCGAAATTTTTCGCAATAATTCTCATTTGTCAATTCCGCATGGAGAATGAAGGGTCCGAGTTGTATTCTTTGCCTGGAGAAGAGGACATTAACGTAGTCCAGGTATCACTAATTTCTTTGAGAATTTCACTTGCAATAGGATCATTGGCATCAGTGTTTTCGCTTGCTAACATTGTTGCACCATTCACGTTAACCCATGGCAACTAATCTGAACACTGGAACTAGATTCCATATTTGGTTTGGATAAGCAGATTAAAATCCATGCAAAAGAAGTCTACATACTTGCTTGCGATACGCAGTAATTACCACGTCACCTTTCGAGTGACCAACTTGCTCACCTTCAGAACTGCGTAATGCCTTTCCTCGTGGAGGAAACAACTCTTTTCTTGGCTTCACTGTTTCGTCGGAAAGATCGGCATTGAATGTAGATGCCAGTTTCCTTTTGCTTGCCAGGTTCTTTTTTTTTTTTTTTTTTGACTGGCGCTATCAGTTTAGAAGTATAAAAAACTAGCAACGAGAACACGATTTTTGGTGGGTGCAATCTTTGCGAATTTCCGAGCAGAGTGAGCATCCAAACCCAGTCTTTCAAACCAAACTTGTTTCTGCATATAGATCGGATGCGCATGTAGTTGACAGCAAGCTGAAAGTCATAATATCAAGACTTTAATACAGGATCCGTTCGGATTGGCTTTTCTTTGCGAACTGGGAGATTATCCGAAAAATCTGCGACTCTCACTGCGGTGGCGTTTGTGGATGTGGATAGATGTACTGTCATAGCATGTCGTAGTTTTGTAAAAATAGCGGCAGTGCCAAACACGAAATCTGTAGAAAAGCCGTACTTCTGTCACTTGTACGCTTAAGCCCAATTCATACTTCGGAAACGCTTTACGCATGACGCAATATTTATCCCGCTGGCAGGGTCAGGAATGTGCGCGAAGTATTTAACTCCCACTGGAATGTTCGCATTACGTTTGACTAACGCGTGGGGTGCGAGGACAATGGAAACGGATGACAAACGCTTGAGATGGATTTAGTTTATCTTTTACGCTAGACGCTGCCCTCCCCGCTCATACTCGTTGTCTCGCCCCCAACGCGCCCTTCGCGTCAATAGCAACGCGGCAATTAGGCTGTCCTTACCCTCCCCCGTAATTAGACGAGCTTAAAGCGTCTCGAAGTATGAATTGGGCATTAGCCATCGCCGCTATTGGCGCTCCTGCTCTCAAGTGTGTCGCTTATCTCCTTAATTACAAGCCCATCTGTTAACCATTAATTGTGGGGAATGTCTGCTCGTCGGCGGGCACCGATGGTTTCCATAGGCCGTTATTTGATGTGAAAGATGTTACATTCGCCGTTCTCGTGTATATGGTCGTCTTATTTCATTAGCATAACGAGCACGATCGGCGCGGCGCTAGCGTCGACTATCCAACTGTATTCCCAAAGGAAATTGCATTATTTCCCAGGGTTTATCTTCGTTCGTTGAAGCGTAGAACGTAAACAAAGATGGCCAATATTAGTATATGGGACCGACTGAGCGCGGAGGAGTTTAAGCAGCTTCAGGAATATACAAAATGTGAGCTGCTGGTATTTTTCGCCTAAGTCGCCTTAGCTTGACGCGAATAATTGTAATATGAATGTAACTTATCATTATGACGTACATGAATCGATTATAATGTGTATATGTGAAGATTGACAACATGTATATATATGTGAGCTGCTGGTATTTTTCGCGTAAGTCGCCTTAGCTTGACACGAATAATTGTAATATGAATGTAACTTATCATTATGACGTACATGAATCGATTATAATGTGTATATGTGAATATTGACAACATGTATATATATATATATATATATATATATATATATATATGTGTGTGTATATATATATATATATATATGTTTATATATAATTGAATGAAGGCGGCATCTATAGCAGCCGAAATATTCTGGTATTGTAAAGAAGCTTTACATGGAATTCCATAAGAAGATTGCTGTTGTTTGCATATACATGTTATACACATATATATATATATATATATATATATATATATAAGCAAATATGTATGTTCATATATAACAATCATATTGCCAGCTAGTTGATGATTAATTAGGTTATTGCCATATTACAATTCTTTTCTATCTTTCGAACATTATCTTAACATTATTTATTCTAGACTGTGTTGAAAGTACAGTCTGCCCTACAGCTGTAGCGAAATCGAAGATTTTCCTTAAGTGCGCTGATGCACTTACTTAGGTTGCCTGTTGCATACTTAAGGCTGTGAATGTTAGATTAGTGTTTTAAGCTGTTTATGCAGTTTTAATGAATCATTTTTCAGCACACCCTGAGAGCAACCTCTCCACAGTTGCATGCCCTTTTTAAGTTTGAATATCTTGATTGCTAATTCGATATACTCATCAGATAGTACCTAATTACCTAGAACCACTCTCAGTAATGTGGATTGTGTTGCTAATGTTTTTGGCTGCCCTACAGGTTATCAAACCTGGGGCAAGGGAGGAACAGGTTATGGGAGCTTGTACTTTTATGCCAGCTGTAGTTGGAGAGTTGTTAGGTAATCAGTCCTAATCTGCTGATTAACAACCAGGAAGCATTTGGAGTAGGGATTTTCACTTATATGTCATCCCTGCAAATGGTTATAGAATTTGTTGATAGATTTAACTTCAAAAAAATGTACCGATTTCAATAATATGAAGCCTTTGATGCTTTACTTACCTTCTTACTGTGTGTTCTATTGATGCCAATAAGAATCTTCTGTCATATTCAAGTAGCTAGAGAAAGTTGTAGCAATATCTATGCTATGAAGTAGGTGAGTTTTTTTTTCAAAAGACGTCAACTTAACTCTTACCTTAAAATTATCTGGTGAGATTCAATGTTATGGTGTTTGTAAGCCAAGTTACCTAATATATGCAATATTTGACATTGTTTCAAGAGTTGAATGTAGATAAAGCCAGGTTAAATTGCTTGATTTTATCTGGATGTTCACATGTAGTAAGTGTTTTCGCTGTATTTCATATCTTTTTGAACTCTAACAAGCCTAACATTTTGGCGAATCGGCAATATTTCTCCAAGCCTCCTGTACATACATACATACATACATACATACATACATACATACATACATACATACATACATACATACATACATACATA
>QQSS02141294.1:0-15900 GCA_003687565.2 Craspedacusta sowerbii | reverse complement strand
CATACATACATACATACATACATACATACATACATACATACATACATACATACATACATACATACATACATACATGAGGTAGTTTTCACTTCTAAACCGAAGCATATGAAACTCCAGCTGCAATTGCAAGAAATCATGTCATCAGAACAACATTCCATAGTATCTTCTGCTTAGCTAAAATGAATCAACACTTTTCAGTTGCCTTGAAACAACAATTTTCAGAAAAATGTGCCTGCTTAAATAGCTTGGACAAAGACCAGACTTCTAGCTACTGGTATGTGGCATACAGTGTTCCTCCAGTCAAGACCCTAAGAAAAATTCTAGATTAAACGTTTTAAGTCATTTTAAACATGATGAACCAGCTAGCACAGTAAAAAGTACAGAAACTTGCCACAAATATACGGCAACAGACTGCTGCCATGTTATAGGCTGCTGTTGATAGTCATTTTACGTAGTTGCTGTCTGCCAAATACAAATACCTATCAACGGGAAGTTATACCGACTTCCACTGAATGAAAATGCATTCAAAACTTATACCAGTACTTTTTATTGCAAATAGCAAGACATATACTGTGCTACTAAGCATGAAAAATTAATCGACAGTCCAACTGGAAACATAAATTTGCGAACTGTTAGAAAGGCTGCTTCATGATCTATACAAGGAACACAGCAATTAAGCATAAGATTTTTATGAAGTGCTTGCAATGAGGACATGAAAAACCTCAGCCTAGCACATTTGGCTCCTATGAATATCACTTCCATTAAACTAGGCTTGCATAAATCTTTTTAAAAAATTGTCAGAAAATCTCACAAATTTGTGATATGACATGATCTTAATGAAATCGGTCCACATTTTATAAGCTTGAATAAGGCAAATGATATACACTAAAAAAGAAAGTATTTTGTCTGTACACACCTTATCAAAGTCTTGTATATTTTCCACAGAAAAATCATGCATACTTCGCAGCTTGCAAGCAAAGCTGACCCACTGAGCTGCGACCTCAAGGGGCTGCAGTCGATGATTTGTGCATATCTCAGTTACTGAAAGGAAATTAGTAGAAAATCATTGGTACAGGGAAGGATATTTTAAGCCATAGGGTCTTAAGATGACAGAACTTCTTGCCAATGCATCCAAAATGCTATCCGCTTGTAACTAAGGCCATGAAAAAATCAATTAATCAATCAAACAACATTTGCTACAACAATCGAAACCATTCACAAACCACTCCAAGAAATATTAAGAAAATATTTCCCAAAATCTTTGAAGTTAAATAAGATAACACTAAATTTAAATACAGTGACTGCATACTGCCGTCTGTAATACAAACACAACCAGTATTATTTTTAGGCTTTGGTTGCGTCTTATATTTACGACCGGGCATTGCGATGGAAGCCAATAAATAGGATAACCTATTATAGCAGTGGTTACCTTACTCACTCTGCTATTTAAAGTCATTGCTCATTAGCATACATTTACCTACTTCTTCGTGATGTTTAACCAACATAATTTACATTAATAAAAATAGCAAATATATGCTCTTAAAAACTCTCAAAAGCTTTGGGATGACTTACGCTTTTCTAAAACGACTAAATTGCCCTCTATATCAATTCCAAAGTCACCGAATTCCGATGATAATGTCGCTTCAAGGGCAATGTTAGCCATGTTCGATTGAAGAAACCTTCCCGCGCAAACAACGTCCTTCCTTCAAGACTGTAACCATGTAGAATGTTACGTCGGTCAAACTATATAAACTCTCCTGATGAGTGAGGATATGTAGCGTCCTTTATTAACCGACTGGTGTATTTACGCCCTCCTACTTAAACTTTAGCGGTGCAATTTTTTCTTATTAGCTAAAACTGATCAATGCTGATCGAAGCAGGTCCTACAAAATTAAAAGAGCAGTCTTTGTTCTGAAAGGTATTGTAAATTTCGGCTTGGACATCAAATCCAATATGTATTGTGAATCCATCAAACACAAAGGCTGCACACTTCACGGGGGCGTATTTTGTCTGTTAATATTTTATTTACTCCTATCAAACATGCAACTTCTACATTTGAAATCACTGAAGCTAGCCCGAGCGAAGTAGATCACCCACCAAGCAAAGCCAAGTTATCCACATTTCTCATTCGTTTTTAAATTTCCCTGCTTTGACTTCGAGGTTTCTTATGCTTTGATATTAAAGATGTTGAATTATTGCTTTGATTAAAGCTAATTCAATTATCAAAGATAAATTGCAGAGTTTTATTGCATAAGGTACTTGTCTGTGATAATCGCAGGATACAGAACCACTGAACTCTTTTTTTAAAAACCCATAATGATTTGCAAAACGCTAAAATCAATGATACAATACCATAAAATAAAATACCAAACAGAAAACAAAACCCAATTATGGGAGCAGAATTCACAAAACTGCGTGTCCACACAAAACATGGAAGAAATTATATTAAATGATAGTAAAAACCAAATCCAACACTCCGACCGAGGGCTAGCAATAAACAATATTAAGGAAAAATTCCTGATATCTTCTTAACATCATGATCGCGCTCGCGGCAACATAACTTTGCATCACAGATTTGCAAAAACATCAGACACCAACTGGTGATTAACTGGAGACGCTAGTTTTCTAAATCCACTTGATTATCCGATAGAAGTTTGTAATCGTCTCATTGTTTATATAAAGCGTCGTAAGTAAGATTTTCAAATATTTTACCAAAAAAGCAAGGAAGCAAAACTGGTCAATGCCTATTTTTTCGGGTTCATCTAGTCTTTCTTATAAATAGGAACAACATATGCATGTTTCCACGTTGAGTGACAATTCATCCCAGCCATGGGCTTTGCTAAGTGATGTTCACTTTTGCATGCCGGCCTCTGAGACTTTCGTCCTCGCATCCCAAACATGCAAGTATTGAACACGACATAACAAAGCCGATAGCTGAGACGATCAATAAAAAAATGGAATGAGCTTTCGATACCAGTCGCAAGTTTCAAATGCTTATAAAACTTGGCCCTCGTTATTTTGATTCCTCATCGAATTTGAATAAGACTGCCCGCATTAGAAGCTTTTAACTTGGTTTCAAGTTGTGGACCTATTGTTGTGTACTGACCGAATGCCTCAGCATTGCAGCGTTTCATCAAAGCGGCATTTTTCCTTTGCTCTAAAATACTACACTCTAGGACGCTCTAAAATGTACGCGTGCTGCACTTGTGTCCATGCAATCTCATTCCAGTTTTTTGCGATGTTTCTTAATTAAGGCTAATCCTGCCAATAAAATGCGTACCTTGGGCAGAATGTTGGAAGGGAAAAGAGGCAGATTATTTAAAAATGGTGCTGAAGTTCCATATCCCAAGACCGGCTGTTACAAGCAAAGAAAGCTGCAAAACGAGATTTCGTCCAGATCATTTTTTATAAAGCTCTACACCCCTTTGCCTACTTGTAACAGCCGACTGTGGCTCCAGCTGACTTGGTTTGCACGTTGGCAACGCCGCCTTTTTCTTATTCAGTTAACAATAAAGGCTGCCGCAGTAGCCATCGTGGTGGCAGATATCACTTTGGTCCCTTCTGCCTACGCCCCGCATATATTCAAGCTGTTATTCAGACCCAGTTCCTAAATTGCATGAATGCTGTAGTGAGCGCAGATGCCTCCAGCGGCTATCATGCGAGGCTGGGCAGCATGAAAGTATTAACAGCATTAGAGCTTACAGATCGGGCAATTTTTTACTTTGTTCATGAGCATAAGTTTTTTGTTTTGCTCCTACGAAAGTTGACATCAGGAAGAATGCTGACAGTCGAGGTAAGCAAGCACTGATCCTCAAATTATTAGTTGATTACCTCAGCTTTGTGAGCAGCATCAACAAAAACCCATCATTCTCAATGAGGGTAGGGACAACGGGAGTAATATATGTGCTTATGAAAATTTTAGGAGTGAACCAATATTTAGTAAAGTCACTGAGGCTATTTTGCTAGTCTTTCGTACATGTTGTACATGTGGCCTTAATATTTCTGACAAGGTTACGCAGATTTGCTTTCATTCTATTCATAAAACAGGAGTCCTCTACCTAATAATCTTTTGTTTGAAAACTTGCGATGAAGTTCAAGGCAATCATAAAATCATTTTATATACTGGTAGTCCACATCAGAGAAATTTAAATTAAATTGCTTATCCGATCGATGTTACTAAAGCTAGACCTTTCTTTATCTTGATCAACCCGATGATAGAGCCATATAAATCGCTGTGCCTAATGATAAGAATAGGATATGAAATGAGTTGACTTTCTTAACAACTCTCCATGTGGACTGAAACATATGTAAGTCCCACCACCTGTTGCAACACGCGTCCAAGTCTTAAATTGGCATTAGGGTATCATTGTTATTTGGGCTTGTGGAGTTAATCTGGTCTAAATAGAGCCTAGTAAATTCTGGCACTGATCGTTAGTTTAGGTAGGGGCGCGTCTAACACATCCGACCTAGAGCACGGTACATTATGGTACGTCTCCCTACAACATACTTGATCTTATGTTTTGTTAATTAGGTCTGGCATTAGACGCCATAATCACTCGACGCGCTTCGAGCTTATACTTCCATAATTTTGACGGATGTTGTCCGCAAACGGTAAAGGAATATGGCTTTTTCGGCAAACCATGCCGTGAATTCAATACAGATTACCTCAACTGGTTCAAAATTTCTTGTCGATTTCAAAGTGGTGAATGTATTCCTGCTACTACTAAATATGTCTACAATCACAAGAAGATTTATATAAGTGTAACTGACATAACTTTGTAGACCAAAGCGACTTGTACAAGTCCATTTTTCATCGAATGTCTGCTTTCGTAGCCAAATCAGCAAGCAAACTGTCCTTTCCGGAATCCACTTAACGTGAAGCCATATTGTGACCTGTCGTTGCGGCCTAGTTTGGACAAGATTTGTCGACTGCCCCTCGAAGACCTTGTCTGCCTTCATGAATCATCGGCAAGACTATCAAAGCTCTAAAAAAATTATACTAAGATTGTCTGCGAGCACCTATTAACCATTTTCCCTGGAATTGTTGCGGGATTTACTCCGACATCGTTGATGACGGCCAAAATTTTCTGCAAAAGGCTTTGAAAGAACGGAATGAAAAGATGTTGGATTACAGTAGTCCACTACTTTATTTCAAGAAAATTTTGCTTGCACATAATTGCTTGTATGCGATGATTGATGATTATAAACATCGAAATCGAAAGATTGGCATTTCAAGGGTTACCGTGGTAGAAGTACTGGAGACTGGGTACCACTAAATTAAGGTTGTGCGGCCGCGTGGCAAGCCTTTTCGGAAAGAGATTCTACCCGAGACAGTCGGTTGGTGCGCACTTGGTGCTAAACGTTCCTCGCGATGGTAAATTGATAATGACTTTATGTTAAGTCTGGTAGCTATTAGTTATGAATTCGCTGTAGGCTGCTTTCTTTTTACTGACTTTCTTTTGTCAGCTATGCTTAAATGTTTTATTTTGGTGATCGTGTTAGTAATCGAGATCGTGTTAGTCGTTGAGATCGTGTTGTCAGTGAAGAAGGGTCTGCATTGAGTTAATAGGTTTAATTATTCAATTTCGGGCGCCAGCAGGCCATTTCTGTGCATGTTTCGAATTTCAGGCGGCAGTGCGACCACTTGTAACAGTTTATGATCCCAATGGTGTTCAGTCTGGGACGGCAACCCTACCTGCAGTTTTTAAAGCTCCCATCAGGCCAGACCTCCTGAATTTTGTGTATTCGAATGTTGCCAAAAACAGCCGACAGCCATACGCAGTTAGTGAGAAAGCAGGCCACCAAACCTCTGCTGAGTCATGGGGTACAGGTCGCGCTGTGGCACGTATTCCTCGTGTTCGTGGTGGCGGTACTCATCGCTCTGGGCAGGGAGCCTTCGGCAACATGTGCCGTAGTGGGCGCATGTTTGCTCCTACAAAGACCTACAGAAAATGGCACAGAGCTGTTCCTCAAAAACAGAGAAGAATAGCTGTATGCTCAGCACTTGCTGCTAGTGCGCTTCCTGCATTGGTAATGGCTCGTGGTCACCGCATTGACAAAGCCCCCCAAATTCCTCTTGTTTGCACAGATTCAATCGAGACAATCACCAAAACTAAGGAGGCTGTTGCCCTTTTGGAGAAACTTGGTGCATATGACGATGTCCAAAAATGCGAAGACTCTAAAAAGATTCGAGCTGGCAAGGTGAGGCAAAGAAACTTCACTCATTAGCTATTTTTAACTGTCATTATTATTCTGTTTCAGATTTTTTTGCAATCATCTAGTTACGAGAGCTCTTGGCTGTAGAAGAATTTTCCTAGTTCTTAGATTTTTCTCCTTAATCATTTTTGCTTTTCGAACCACTTTTAAATGATAATGTGTTGGTTGCAGGGTAAAATGAGAAACAGACGATTCACTATGCGACGTGGACCACTGGTAATTTACAATGCAGATCAAGGTATTAAGAGAGCATTTAGTAATTTACCTGGTGTGGAACTTCTCAGTGTGGACCGGCTTAATCTGCTAAAACTAGCTCCTGGTGGCCACATGGGAAGGTGAGGCTTATTTAATTTTCAACACAAATTGAAATGCCTGTGAAGCATTCCACAACTTTTTTGCATGTTTTAAGGTTATACATACCGACCACAGATAGGTGAATCAACCCCCTGGAAGATCATCATGGCTTCTGTGAAGGTTTTGGTCCTCCATTTGTTTGGACCTGAACTATCTTGCCCTCAATGATGCAAGTTTTTGCACAGTGATTACATATTACTTCATATCTGAGTTCTAGTCTGTTTGAATCATGCATGTTGTAGTTTTTTAGCTGTAATAGGTCCGTATGTGCTAATATCTGCCATTTTCATCAGTCTTCACTTGCCCGTTATTTGCCCACAGTTAACATTGTTTCCATTCAGGCCATGTTTGAATTAATTATTTTGTGAATCGATTTGCTAACATAAATTCCCCCAAATTGCACGCTTTAACACAGAGTACCAGTCTAGGTCATAGATTTCGTGTATGTGTGTTGCAAGCATGATTTTCAAACTGTTAATGCTTGGTTCAAACATCGCACTTCTGTTGCGTCGAATTAACTGATGAGTTCGACGCAGCAGAACTGTGACCTTTTATCTAAACATAAGTCTCATTTTCTAACCACTCCTCTCAATGTTACAGTCGTATTGACAGGAACTATGATGATATAACTTGCCCTCAATGATGCAAGTTTTTGCACTGTGATTACTTCATATCTGAGTTCTAGTCAGTTTGATTGATGCATTATGTATTATTTAACTGCAATAGGTCCTTATGTGCTAATTTCTGCCGTTTTCAGTCGCTAGCCAGTAAGATGCACACAGTTTACATTGTTTCCATTCCCGTCAATGTCAAGCCAATGGCTTTGCTTAAATGATTTTGAGGTTTATGTTCAAACTTAACATCGATTCCCTTCACTTGTGAGCTTGTACGAATAGAGACTTAATGTCTATTTCGTTGATTTGGTGTATGCAGTTTGCATACTTTTAACAAAGAATTTCTAAACTGCTAAGTCTCGTCTGCAATACGTTCCTCGCGATGTTGGTCTTATATTTGTATTGACAAGAACTATGATGATATAACTTGCCCTCAATGATGCAAGTTTTTTGCACAGTGATTACTTTTAATCTGAGTTCTTGTCTCTAGTGTTGCAATTTTTATTGTTTTCACTAATAGTCCTTATAGGCTAATATATGTGATATGGCCAGTTCTAGTTATGCCAAAGCAACGTAGGTTATTGCCTTTCGAACTTTTGGTATTGTGCAGTGCTCATAATTGTTGCTTTTTTGCAGTCTCGCTTTCACCAGCCGAATTTTTCATGGATTGATAGGTAGATAAATGTAGTAGTTCCCTTGTTTAAATGAGAAAGCTGTTCTTTAGATTCTGCATATGGTCACAGTCAGCATTCAACAAGTTAGATGCAATTTATGGAACCTGGCGGAAACCTTCTTCTGAAAAGACTCATTTCAAGTAAGAAAATCTAGCTACCTTTACGCTATAGCACATGCATGCCTTCCATGGGGTACACCTGGGACAATCTGCATTGTGACTTCATTTGTACTTGGCAGGCGACTAGAAATTGATAACTGGATGTTTTGTTGTGAAAACGATTGGCAAGCCTTGGTAGGTATTGCTAGTGGAGCCCATAAGGTGATTCAGCTTGCAACTCAATGATGAAAATTGCCGTCTTATAGCTGTGAGGAGTTTATGACTACAATTCGCTGAGAGTTGCAAGCATTTCTTTAGTGTTTTTGTTGTGGTATGTAACATGTAAATTGTAAGTAACGCTTTGGAGTATTTGTAACTCGTTAGTATATTAACTGAGTGTTTAAGTATATAAATATATAAGTAAATAGTATATTATAATGTATAAAAGTCTTCCAGTTCTACTATACTATCCAATACAATTTAAAGTAGATCAGTATAGAATAGAAAGTTTTAAATCTTCCAATTCAAGAATATATATAAACCGCGAGGCAAATCGGGAAGCGAGTGTATTGTAATTTTTAAGTTTGTTAACTGCTGTGAGATTGTGCAGCCCCGCAAGCGGCTCCGTGATGAAAATTGATTTCCTATAGCCATGAGGAATTTATGACTACAATTCACTGAGAGCCAGGGACTACCCTTAAGTTGGTTGAAAGTTGAAGTTATATTGGGCGATATCACGCAAGTCGAAGCTATGAATGTAGTATTCCGGGTTTATATAGGTCCTTTTTTCTTCTGTTTAGCCTTCCTCGGCCGAAGATGATCATGCCTGACCTCGCTCGCCTTATCAATTCGGACGAAATTCAGTCAGTTCTTCGTCCCACACAGCCTCGGCCGCGTCGTGCAACCATCAAGAAGAATCCTCTGCGAAATCACAACGTTCTTTTCCGCCTTAATCCCCACGCGAAGAGTACCAAGCGCGAAGCCTTGAAGAGACAGGCGAAAGCCAGGGACAAGGCTGTCAACGCCAAGAGAGGTAATGTTCCTGCAGGCAAAGTCGCTAGTGGAAAGGACGCCAGTGGAAAGCCCGCTGGTGGAAAGGCTGCCAAGCCGAAGGCTGCGAAGGCGACTAAAGCGGTCAAGCCGAAGTCCAAGTAAATAAAATGGAGCCATCCTCGTGTGGCAGAATCGTAAAATGACCTCTTAGTTTTCATTTCGTTCTTAACGCGCTGGTTTGACGTTTCTTCCCCGTGTATCAACAATGCAAGGATGTACCGTTCACTTACTTCTTTCTTCAACACTGTAACACAAGCGATTCTAATTAAGATCGATCTGTTAGTTATATAGACAGGCTAGACTTACATTGGTAGGTTTTTCGTTCGGAATTTGACAAGTCATGAAATTACACTAGCTGGCTCAGGTCCAGTTACTTGCCTCCTCGAACCATGCTATTCAATATTGATTGGTCGTTTTTTTACAAATTCTCGCTTTTTATTCTGTACCCACGCCGAATTGTAGCATCTTTCGGGACCAGCGAACAACGTCCGTTAACGATGCGGTTTGGCTAGCCCGTTGGCGCGCCAACTTGCAATTTGACTGAAAAAAAAGCTTCCAGTTTCGTAGCACTCGTGAGGCTATCGCTGAAGATGATTGGTATTTTCTTGTAACAGACAACCTTGAGTGAAAATATCTGTACAAGGACGGCACCAAAGAATCGCAGGCGAACATGATCTCGAAAAAAATTGGTAGGCTTGCTACGAGTGCTTACCCTTCAAGCGTCGTCCCCCGGGAATTCTAACAGCAGTACGGAGAGCTCGCAAAGCACAAACCACTTATTATATCGTATAGCGCGTGCAACCGCTTCTGTCGCAGGTTTCGAACTATCACTTGGATGAGTTGCACTTTTTGGTATGCGGAAAATACGCATCAAATTATCGATATCAATTCAGTGTCTATTTTTGTAACATCTTCATTTCACAGTTGGAGTTGAGAAGCTTTTCTTTTGCAAACTAAGGTCTTCGTTGCATTTGTTATTCCAGAACTTGATCAATCAGGCTATCTTCCAGATTAGATTGATCCTACAGTTGAACGACAAGTTCATTTCAGACAGCGCCAACAATGTCTTCGAAAGTTACATGGACATTTTAAGGACTTGGCTTCGACAAAACCATTGCCATTTTCAACTAACCAAACAAACCTCACAAGGATATACGGAATAGGCATGAATACATCAATCGGTCAAAGATAGAGCACTATAAAAGAAAAACATTTAGACGATCAACGCAATGCGCTCGGGAGAAATAAAAAACTCCACCAGCAAATGATAAGTGACAAGTAATTAAATATTTACTTTGATTGGTTGTCACTTGTTATCATTTGCTGGTACAATTACAAGAAGTTTAAAAGAGTTCTTAAGTAGTTCTTAAGAGTTCTTAAGAGTTTTTAAGTAATTACCAAGGTGTTGCTACTGCGTTCGTTTGGATCTATTATACATGATGTAGCGAAAAAGTATTAAAAGGGCGCCTGACCGTTCCAGACATGCGGAAGATGGAGAAGCTTTATATCAAGCGGAGCAGGGCTGATCTAGATGTAAAGCTCTTGAAATTCTGGCTCACCCTCAACTTGTTTCCGAAGGTCTAGACGTACAGGCCACTTTATTGCAATTCGCGGGATGTAAAAATAATGCGTAAGCGACTACTTCTTTCGGCTTTGCAGAAGCAGACAAGTGAACTGCAGAAATTAATTCGCAGCTGTTGGGTGTAATTAAAGATATTCATAATGTTGTTACTGCTGTGGAATGGTATATGTTGTACAGAGCTATTAGCTGGAATGTTGTGGAGAACGAAAGGTCGCACGGAGTGGTTCACGTAAAGAAACTTGCAAAACTAACGGGATCCAGAGCATTTGCATATACACCGGAAGAAGTCATTACTAACATGTCATCTTATGCCTTAACAAGAGAAGTACTACTACTACTCTTGTAACTTCTTCCAGGAATTCTTCCTCTCTTAAGTTTTTGTACGAACGACGGTAATTTACTGGGAGAGTATTCGCCTTTTTTACACGGTAGTCGATAAAGACAGAGAATTGCGGAAAGTGGTCGGATATTTTACAAGATATGTTTCTACTAACGGACTCGTATTTCACGTTGTTTGTAAATATGTTGTCAATAAGAGTCTGCGAATGGAGTGTAACTCGAGAGGGCTGGAGAATTTGTGGCTGGTAGAAGCTACAACTCATGCTGTCGCAAAAGTCGCTTGTTTCCCTGTCACTATCATAGTTTAATAGGTTAATATTAAAATCTCCCATGAGGTAAATGAATTTATTTTTCTTGCTGAGCACGTTCAACTTGTTTAACATGAAAGATTCCATGAAATCTTGTATGCGCATGTTAGGATGTTTATCAATGCACCCACAAATTATATATTTTTTCGATTTCAATAAATACTGCTTCGACTCTATTCTCAGACTGAAAACATAGATCGTGCCGTACGTTCGTGTCTTCACATATAGAACTATGAATATAGAAGCCAGCACCTCCAGCGTTCGTTAGCGTTTTATGTCAATGATAGAGTAGTTAGCGAGGTTAATACAACTAGTGAATCCTGTACCTTCTGTTAGACTCGTTTTAGAGATCGCAATTACGTAAAAATTATACTGGATTAGCGACAGCATAGTCGACAATTCATGAAAATGTTTGTTAAGAGACGCTATATTTATGTGCAGAAATCCTAAAGAGGTCGCTTCTTGAAGGCGCAGTTTTTTAAACTCACTGATATCGTAATATTTCGAGCCGAACCCTTTGAGCCAGGGTGGAAACCCCTTTGTAATGAGAGCATCTAATACTTCTCTTCCAAGAAGGGGGACTGGAATGCCTAGTTCTGTTTGTGATCTTATTGTTTCATGTAATAGGTTTGCTGGGATGGTGGTGCATAAGCTATGCACTGCTTTTTCATAGGCTTTGTGTATCAGTTATATTACTTTGACATAGAAGTTTAAGCTCTATGTTCTGTCAGGTCAACTGTCCTTAGCCGTACTCAGCTAAGCTAGGGGCTACTGAGAAAAATTGTAATGCACAAACAGACTCCTCAGCTAGGGTCTACTGAGAAAAATTGTACTGCTTTGCGCAGACTCTCAACATTATGATTTTAAAGACAAGCTATTGGGGACATGCCATGCTAGAAGGAAACACATGACAATTACTTTTTCTCTTTAATGACCACGTTTTCTATGACGTCGAACTGGCAGCAGAGAAAAGGAATGTTGCTTGTTGAGGCCATGGCTATCTTTGGATGCTATCAATTGTCAGTTGAATGAAAGCACATCCATCATGAAGAACTCAGTCTTAAAGTAGAAAGCAAAGAGATCTACTTCGCAGTAACACAGTGACTATATTTTATCTCCAAAGAAGATGCATCCTCCTTATTGCCTTACCAGTACCTGACTTAGTTGTAGCATTACATTTCAAGCAAGACTGTATGCGACAGTCCATCGCTCAGCATTCAAGATCATTCATTCTTAGGTTATAAATTCTAATTGTCCTGGCACAATTGTTGAAATGTGCATGAGACCCCATAAAAAAATATAATGAAATTCTAACCTTAAATTTGTGCTTCTTATTGTAATAAGGCAAAAACTAATTCTAGATATGTAAGGTCTTGCCATACATATAGCAAAACCACCACAACCATTTTCAGGACTTACTATGTACAAACTTTACTGTCAGAGATTTACTGCAAGCACTACTGCTGTCAAAAACATTTGTAGATGTTTTTAGAAATACATCATGAATTACATCATGCTAGAGTGCTAGAGTAAATATGGATTAAATTTATCAACATAGCTTTTTATATATCAAAAAATAATATTACCTACGACAGTATTAAATTTATAATATAAATACCAGATTGTGGATGACTGCAGGTTTTCTTTCACTTGTGAGACGTTTTTATTCTTTATAAATCCTTGTTGTTACAGTCTTTGCAAATCCTTTTAAGCGTGCTCCCATTATAAAAGATCAAAGCTTTCTACGCAGGCAAAAATATTGAAATACTTAACTCACAGTCTCACCCAACTGGTTTACGTCGCAGCGATTTTCATCTCGCACAGGCGAATTTATAACTTTTAGCACATGATAGAATAAACTCATGTACTCAAGTAGATAACCTCCTGAGCATCCTGCAACAAGTCAATAATCCCAATACCGATGGGCGCTGCAATCAGAATATACTTTTTAAAGTAACGCTCTGAGCAAGCGGTGCCACCGTGCAAGATGGCTACTACACACGTTAACCCGAAGCTTCCGCCCTGTCTCGCCTTGTCCAATGGGCTGATTGAAAACGAGACTAAATGCTGATTGGTGGGACCTCTACTATTGTCGGGAAAAAAATGTCGCGGCCGGGACGAAACTTAGGTAAGGCTTGCCATTTGATAGTTTCGGATTATCGAATTTCTTTTGTTTGGGCATTCGGCAACGTGCTTGCCATATTCCTTATACATTGTAAGCTAGTTGCCACAAGGCTAGCGATTCCAAAAGCATGCCAATTACCCTTGGCATTTTCGATCAGGTAACTGAGAATAATGAGCTTGTAAAGAATGGTCAAAGTGAGGAAAATCAAGGGAGAAGCTGCAATGACAGAGATAACTATGTAACCATTCTCAAGAGCAGTTACCTAATCTTGGGAACTATTGGGGGATCTATGAAAAACGGCGCTCTGTCCTCATTAACGGATTTGGTTTACGGTTAATTTTTGCCCATTGGTAAAAATTTCCACAGAAAATTCGAACACTTCTTGTACGAGTCTCGAGCTAAAAGGCGTGCTACGATTTGGTGAAACTTCCAAGCACCCATATGATCCTTTTGAGTTCCCCCAAAAATACCCATACTATGGCAGGGGCATATTTAGCTGGACAACCTGTGGAATCAAGGCAAAGCGATTGCGATACAGTTACGCCTTGCCACGCTACACTTGTCTTTTGTCACATGCTACATTTGCTGTCACCAACGATCGATGGACTGTCCTGGCTCTTCACCACCACCACCAACACTTGTCTTACAGTGTAACAGGCAGAGTTTGATTGAAATTCACTCAATAATAATAAGCAAATTCTTTCTCTGCGGTCAGTTGAGCTCGGGCGATATCAATAACACGGAGCACGATCCGCACTCTCTAAATCTTTACAAAAATATTCACATCGCACAGCAATCTCTACTAAATAAGACGAACTTACATACAAATACTTTGCCTGTCGGTCGAGAAAGCAAACAATCGCTATCGGACAAGATAAAGCGCAACTTTATTGCTGGGTTTGTGAGCGAAACGAAATCATGTTCTTGACTTGGCACACTTCTGTTTCTATGACGACAGCTTTAAAACATCCATTATTATCACACGCGCTTGAAAGGCGGTCCACAATGGCGCCATTTTATACACATCAAATTGCAGCAAAAACACTGCAAACTTCTACCACTATAAAATAGGGCTCGTTCAAAAAACGTTGGCAAGTATCCACTCGGTGCTACCTTTTCGTGTTAATCATTCCGAAATTGAACTTCCTTCGAAAGAAGGAGTAGATTTCCTGAACTCGAGATGCTGAGAGGAACGGAAGATTCTTTTGAAGGTCTGCAAGCGGACTAAGGTAAAAAAAAAAAAAAAAAAAAAAACGTGCGAATCATCTGTTCAAAAATCACGAGCAACGGAAGGTATACCTGAGCATTATTGGGAATAACTCCCTAACATCAATCAATAAATCGATCGATCGATCGATCGATCGATCCATCAATCAATCAATCAATCAATCAATCAATCAATCAATCAATCAATCAATCAATCAATAACAGGTGCACGAACCCCAAAGCAAAACAGAAATCTTGGGATAATCCTAAAGAACTCACCTTGAGACGAGTGCCCTTAAGGACCTGTACTTGCACATAATTTCCATGGCAATCGGATAAGTAACTTGACTGACCTCGAGTAGTTGCTTTAGAAACTATACAAGCCAAAACATATCAGAATATCGAACAGAAGCACAGTAAAAGCACAGCTGATAAACACGAAAAGCAACATGCAATTAGATCGATTTGCGTCAAGCCCTGCGATTTTTAAGTCAATATTTCCAGCATACGGATGCACAGTCTTGCACCACGCATGGCAGCATACAAGTATTAATTTTAATATAAGATCATGCGGGATATAAATAGCCCACAATGACAAGGAGAAGGAGACTGCTTCTACGCCGTTTCTAAACCCGCGCAAACAATAAGAAAACAAGTCAAACCTGCTTTGAATGTGGCACGCGAAATAGGAAAGGCCCGCAAACGTAATACATGCAGGCTTCGACTTCAAAAAAATTTGAATAATCTCTGAACTACATGCAGGTGTCAAGCCGTAGCCAACCGCATATGGAATTTTTATGCTCGTTCTAGGAGCCCATGACTAGCAACATATTCTAGCCAATATTGCCCAATTAAAAGAAATCATAATGAACTGAAGACCCCGAAGTTCGAAATCGAAGCACAACGCCTACACGTGCGCAACAAAAGAATGCAGCCAAGCAAACATAAAACGCCTTTTATAGAGGTTGGTAATCAAACCAAGCAAATAATGTATATGTTGATGCATATGCATATCTATCGCAATATTGAAATAGACAGATTGACGTATAAATAGATAGATAAATAGATAGACAGACAGACAGACAGACAGACAGACAGACAGACAGACAGACAGACAGACAAACAAACAGACAGACAGACAGATAAATAGATAGATGGATACATAAATAGATAGACGTTTAGTTAGTTAGATGGATAGACAGAGATATACAGATATATCCACAAATAGATGGATAGATAGATAGATAGATAGATAGATAGATAGATAGATAGATAGATAGATAGATACGCACATATATATATATATATATATATATATATATATATATATA
>QQSS02141183.1:1466-12421 GCA_003687565.2 Craspedacusta sowerbii | reverse complement strand
AGGCAAGCCAGTCATAATATCGAGTCGGCGAACGAGGAGTCCTCAGAAGTTGACGAAGGAAGTGATGAAGACTCGACTGAGGAATCGAGCTCTGGCTCCGACTCCGATAGCGATTCGGATGATTCCAGCTCAAGTGGTCAGGAAGGCACATCTGCCGACGAGGCTGAAAAGGCCAAGGACAAAAATGTTACGTCGTCTAAGCAGTCCAAAGCTGACAGGAAGCAGAAACAGGAGATGAGCGAGGAGCGGAAAAAGAAAAAGGAGTATGAGCATGTTCTTGAGAAGCTGTCAGCTGCCAAGAAAGATTGCGAGACTCGACTGAAGAAAGTTGAAAGGAGTACGCTGTCTGAAAAAGAAAAGGTCAAGTACAGGGATCGACTTGGGGAGAGGGCACGACTTATTGATAAGCAAATACATAGAGAAAAAGCAAAGGAGCTAGATAGGCAGCGAAAGAAAGAAATAGAGAAACTTAAGCAACGGGAACAAGAACTCAGGGATCGTTTGCGTGAGCGTGAGCTGGAGAAAAAGAAGGCGTTGGTTCTTGAAAGAGAGCGTGAATTAGAAAAGGAGAAGGCTAGGCTACGTCAAAAAGAAAGGGATTTAGAGAGAGTCCGACAGCAGGATTTGGAACGGCAGCGAGCTGCAGATAGAGAGCGGCATATTTCGGCGCAAAGTTATGACCAAGCGCCTGGGTCGTGGGAGCACGGTTGGGGCAGAGATGAACGAGAGCATCACAATGACAGCGCTAGATATCCTAGGGATGGGGGCCATTGGGGACCAAGAGAAGGTTTATACCATCAGGAATACAAGGACAGAGCGGTTGACACGAGAGGATTCTTTAGTGATTCGAGGAGGGAAATTGAAAACCAGAGGAACAGTCAATATGATAGGCACAATTATGAGTACCCTGTTGCATCCAGAAAAGGCCCTTATCATGATGTGCCTGAAGGCGGTGTTTGGGCAGGCCTTGAAGATGTTAGAGACCACAGGAACAAACGCAAGGACGGTGATTATCAAGGTGAGGCCAGGATAAACAGAAATCGAGACTACAGGGACAGGGATAGCGCCTTTCATGAAGGAGACAAGCGAAAGGAAGAGCAGCGGCCACCGTTAAATAAAAAATCTTCTGAGTATCGGCATAAGGCGGAGAGCCGACAGCGTGCTGACGATCGCAGAAGCGAGCCAAAGAAGGAAAAGGAGCAACCGCAATCGAGTAAATCAAAGTCTACAGCAAAGCCATCCAGGGTTGCTGAAGATTCTCAGACTGTTGATAGAAAAGGTAATTCTAGCCATTCTACCAGGAAAAAAGATGCCCGCCAAGCTACCCAAGGCAAGCGATCTTCTACATCAAATGACAAAACGGAGGCAACCAAGCCGAAAAAGATCAGAAAGGCGCGAAGTTCAAGTTCGGAAAAAGATTCATCGTCAGAAAGTTCATCTGCTATTTCTTCTGAAAAAGAAAGTACAGGAAAGAAGGATGAGAGGAGATCTTCATCAAAAACTGCCAGTAAAAAGGCCGGCGCAACGCAACGTTCAGGCAGTAAGACGAAGGATGATAAATCTCTAAAAGTGAGTTCTGGGTTGACTCAAAGGGATGGCTCAGACCAGCCACCACATTCCAAGTCATCTTTGAAGCTGGTCTCTTCGGAACCTGTGAGTTTGTCAGGTGGATCAGAAGAGGAGCGCGAGGACAAAGAAGAGAAGAGTGCCGCAGGGACGCCATTAGGCCTTGATCCTGTAGAGGAAAGCCAGGAGCTGCCTGGATATGTTACACCTGTGGTGGCAGATAATGGGGAAGTCATGGAAGTTCAGAAGCCAAAAGAAGAAATAGAAGACATGGAAGTGGAGGGAAAGGATGGATCTTCATTTGCAGTGCCACTTGTTCCGGGAAAGGCCGGCAGCGACGATAGTGGGGATGAAAACAGCGCTAGTAGCAACGAAGGTGGCCAGGAGCGGAAGCGGAAAGGCATGGACATGTTTGCTGACGAGGGCCAGGAAAATGACATGTTTTCAGAACGATTTGAGGTCAGTAATGTATTTCTCGTCACAGTTGACTGTGCGTTATAATCTAGGCTTTCATGTAGATTCTCGCAGACATGGGCCAATAGGGAATTCGTTTTGTTTGCTCAGTTATTTTCGCGTGTATGTAATGATTATCGCTTTCCGTTCATATTATTAAGTTACAGTGAGGCGGTTTTTACCTTTGTTCCGTCGGTTTCCCTTACTTGTCGTCGTTCAAAATCCGCACAAGCATTGGACGAGCATGTTTAGTTGATGAAGTACACATCGTGTCTCCATCCCCCCTACCCTTACACTTGAACTATAGGATCGGCTTTTTAAAATTTTATAGCTTCTGGTGGAAAGATATGCTGCGCTCAACGCGTGCTTATTTAGCCGACCACGATTAAAACGTGCCAACTTAACGTATCGTTCCCTTTCTTCCATTTTCTCGTGCCCACACTTTCCGTTTTGATACAAATTTAATATACTATTAAAAAAATAAAGTGATTAACGCGAAGATTGACGGTTCAATTGTGTTTCAAGCAAGTGTCAGTCCCACTTTTTAGGTAAGAGGGCACGTTATTTTAGTAGCGATGATTCACAATCGCTCATAACAATAGCGAGTATATCAGCTATTGTGATATCGGTTAGTATTTAGCAGTAAGAGAGCTGTGTGCACTAGCTATTGTGATATTGGTTAGTATTTAGCTGTAAGAGAAATGTGTACACGTTGCTTGAACTTTGTTTTCTGATCTAGAGCTCTATGTTGATGTTAAATAGATCTTTAAGCAACTTAAAGCCAACGGATGTCTATGGGCTACTCCCGTACTTTACTGTCCGCAACTTCGCGAGTTGAGAGCTCTACTGTTTATATTTCGTGTGATTCTTCGCTTTTCTTCCAAAACAAACAGCAGTCTCAGAAGCTGTGGTAGCTCTCCCTTTTTTGCAGTTTTACATTTATAAAAATATGTTTAATTTGATTATGTCTTCTAATGTCAGTGTATTTGTTATTTTAAGTCTTTGAAAATTGCCTTCGTTGGTTTGCGAAAATCAGAAAAATTTATAACTCGAATTGCTCGTTTCTTCCATCCGTACGAAAGGTGGCTTTGAAAATGACTTAAGTAATTGCTTCTTAGTATGTTAATTGGGACGGAATGCCGGATTTTGATATTTTGCCATCAGTTCTGTTAAAATTTTTGCAAGTTCTGTTGTGTAATGTGAGGTTCAATCAAGAATCAAGCAGACCTCTAGGTAATTCGCTTATTGTTTAAAAACATTCTGAGCTTCCAAATCTAGCGGTGAGTCGAAATTCGGGGATAACCTATTTGCACCGATCTAGTCAAAAACATTTAATATGATATATGTAGAAATGCATCATGGAAAATGTTGCGCTGCACAAATAGCGAGACCGTTACAAAAATCATTTATGTAAATCATGGTTAGTTGAGCGACCAAGAGCAGATCTCTGCGGCACTCCATGTGTTCATAACATCAGAATTGCTAGCTTCAATTGTCACGAGTTTGAAAGGTAGGAGTAATCAGTTGTTTGTTGTACCTCTTATCCCGTAATGACTAAGTTTTTGCAGTAGAATATTACGATGAACTGTCGAACGGTTTTTGTAGATGAACAAGTATTCCACGAGAAAAATAGCCATGTCGCTTTTATTCTCTCAACTAAGCTGACAAGATCGTGGCTTGCAAGTGCTTTTTACAGAAGCCAAATTGCATATTACTTATTAAATCAAATAGCATAATATTCAATATTGCTTGAGAGAAGTAAAATTGGGCTATAGTTACAGCAAGTGTCAGTAGGAAAACTCCTTGAGCCTTGACCTTGAAATCTTTAGACATTGTAGAAAGCATGCCCTATTAAATGGCTGGTCAACATTGGGAGAAAGGTGGGAGAGGACATGCCTAGCTAAATTAAGATGAAGTATCGGTATACCATTGGGCCATATGCTTTTGTTGTGTCGAGAATATTAATGATCAAAAATATTTCCTTTGCAGTTCTCTTCTTTAGGAACATATTCTGACGCGAATCAGCTTTCAGATAATATTTTAAATCATGCTTAGCATCCGTTATTTTGTTATTAAGGGTCACTCCAACAGATAAAAATAAGTTATGAAAGGCGCTGTTAGCATCTGCAGGTTCGTTGTGGATGTTTCCGTTTAATGCTTCATAGCTGGGCGTAGACTTGTCATCTTAAAAAGTTTAATTAGCGAGTTATTACCATCCAATCTTTTTTTTAAAATATTGCAGCTATTTGTTTAAAATAATCTCGGTAGTATTCTGCTTTTACGCAAATAGAATTCTATGAGGTTGCGGTACTAGTTGTAAAGGGCGGGAATTTGAATTTCTCATGTAATCTCATTTAGTAATTTTTAAAATATACTTATCACTTTTATGCATCGATTTAAGTATTCCGTGCGTAACCCATGACCTTGCTTTTAGGTAGTAATGACTTTAATAGCTTCGTATTTTTCTTATTTAATTAGTTATGTTCCTTCTTTTAATGTTTTGATTTTGTGTCAATGCGTTACTCGTTGTGCTTGTACGCATATGACCTTTCTAATGCAGCATCTATGTTTTTGGTTTGTAGAGCCCGCAAGGAGGTTCCACTTCGCGCCTGACCATTGCTCAGGATTCCAATCCGAACCTAACTGACAACTGGGACGATGCAGAAGGCTATTACCGTACGTTGCATTTGATTTAAAATTAGTTCGTCCCCCGAAATTTTGCCCGATAGGCTGCGTGGGCGCACGAATGAGGTTAATATAAGCCTAAATTACTCATTTAACGTGAAGTACTCTCCTCATTGTCCCGTCGTAATTTTTATTTTTAAATAGTCCATTATTAAGAAGGATGCATATATTATACATTTGTACGAAAACGCCAGCATCCATATGCATTACTTGATGGATTCATTATTCAAAATAAGATTTTTACTACAGTTCTATGATAGTCGATGTGAAAATGATGATTGATTTCTAGTTGTGTTTGAAGGTGTTTAATTGAAGCCTTCTGTGTTTGCAACTGTAGGTGTGCGTATAGGCGAAGTGCTCGATAAGCGATACAGTGTATACGGTTACACAGGACAAGGTGTCTTTAGTAATGTCGTTCGCGGTCGAGACAGTGTCCGCGCAAACATGGAGGTTGCAATCAAGATCATCAGAAACAATGAGATCATGTAAGGGGCTTGATTACTTCTCGAAAGTCCATGACTGGCAATTCAAATCTACTTGATTTTGATGTTTTTGATTCTTTCGATGAAGAGTATAGTTTTCATTGATGTGATGACTTAAAATGAAGTTTGCATTTCAGGGCAGCAAGCATTTGCAAGCATTCGCGATAGCTACCGAGCTTTGCGACTTGAGTTTGCTCTTTAACAATGTTAGTGTCTTGAGCCTGAAAAAATGGAGGGTTGAATTTGCGCCTCAGGCCGACCATGACATTTGTGAATCTTTTATTTCTTTATTATTATTATTGTAGGAACAAGCAAGGTCAAAAGGAAATGGAAATTCTCCGGAAACTGAATGATGCTGACCCTGAAGACAAGTACCACTGTCTACGCATGCTGCGCTCCTTCTATCACAAAAACCATCTCTGCTTAGTGTTTGAGTCGCTCAGGTACGACTACTTGCTTGCCTGCCTTCTTGCTGGTCTGCTTTTCTCCCTTCCTTCATCACTGGCTGGTTTCCTGCTGTGGTAATGCCACGCTCTAATTACGCAATCGAAACTGCTACATAGTTTGGATGCTAACAAACTTACTGATATTGATATACATAGTATATCAATTATTTTTTTCCATTTATATAGCATGAATCTGCGAGAGGTTTTGAAGAAATATGGTCAAGGTGTTGGTTTGCATATAAAGGCTGTGCGTTCGTATGCACAGCAGATGCTGCTTGCATTGCGTCTCCTCAGAAAGTGTAGCATCATTCACGCAGATATTAAACCTGACAACATCTTGGTAAGTAGACTACGAATCAGTCTAGTTAATGATCTTGTGTCTTGAGCTTTGTTTTTTTGTCTACTTCCTACGTCCTATGTGAAAGCACGTGTTACGTGTTTCCAGGTAAATGAAACGAAGCTGAATCTGAAGCTATGTGACTTCGGGTCAGCCTCTTTCACTGCAGAAAATGACATCGCCCCATACTTGGTCAGCCGGTTTTACAGAGCTCCAGAAATAAGTAAGTGCTTATTGATCTGCTTTGATGTTGATTTGATGCATTTCGGAGTGGTGAAAGGTTCGAGGAGTGTGCGTTCTTGGGATATTGGTCACAGTTGCGTTCCCTTTATCGAGGGTCTTAGTAAATTATGCCTAGGCTGAGCTGTAGGCCGTGGTGGACTGGTGGTGGTGGACTGTTGACGGATATTCAGTTTGCTGGATCAGATTTCTGGAGAAAGTTCTTTGAGTTGTGGTTGCTAAATTATTTACTGCCCAAGTTGTAGTAATAGCATCGGTTTCCAATTTTCTTGGAGCTGTTTGTTTACGCTTATTTAGAACTACCATTTATTAGAAGTATTGTTAGAACTTATACGGAAGCTCGATTGTACGCTGCTCGAGTGCTGCTGCGCATGCTCTGTCCATGTCCAATAACAAGCTACGCAGTTTTAAGAGTTCTGTCCTGATTGTAAATTGTTTGGCACGGGGCATCGGTGAAAGCGTTTAAGATAAAATTGTTCTGCAGTGTTGTTGTCTGGAGCGTAGTCATTCGTGATTTATTATCTCAAAGCACCTTTCGTTTAATTAGTTTCCCCGGAGCAGATTCCACCTTTGTGGATTTAGTTAAACAGCAAAAAGTATGTTCATTTGCTTATCGGGCATTGACCTTTATGTGAACATGCGAGCATTTGAGGTGATTTTCGCTTTGTGATAGACGTTTCTTATAATTAGTATGTATTATCCTCTCCCTCTAGTCCTAGGTCTGCCATATGGTCCGATGGTGGACTTGTGGTCTGTTGCTTGTACAATTTACGAATTGTACACGGGAAAGATATTGTTTCAAGGCAAGACTAACAACGAGATGTTGAAGCTTATGATAGACTTGAAGGGCCGCATAAACAACAAGGTGCTGCGAAAGGCAGCGTTCCGCGACAAGCATTTCGATGAGAGTTTCAATTTTATGTATGTTGAAGTTGATAAAGTTACGCAAAAGGTTCGTGCCCGTATATGTATTTTTTTATTTTTTATTTTATTATTTTTTTAATTAGATTTCTTAGCTGATAGTTTGCTGCGTTGAGAAAACTGACCTTGTTGCATGAGCCATGGAATTGTCGCATTGTTATGAATGATTTTCTAGTAAGGGAGTTGCAGGGATAGGCCTCTTTATTTAGGATAAGATGACACTCCTGAATCAGGTAAATCCAACCCGAGACCTGGCTGCAATGCTTATCGGGAGACAGCACCTGACAGATGAGATGAAGCGTAAAGTTCTTCAGTTGCGAGACTTGCTTGACAAGATGTTTGTTCTAGATCCTGCAAAAAGGATTTCGATCAATGACTGTCTGACTCACCCTTTTATTATGGAAAAAATCTGACACCACTGAATGGACACCTATGAAAGCTGTTGACAAGCTTGCTATCGTTGGGCTAGGCCTCACAGCCCTGGGAATATCTGGTTTGAAGTTATGTAAAGATAGTCTGCTTGTTAATCTTGTTTTTTTGGGGGGTGGCTGGGGGGTTTGGGGCTTTGAGTGTGGCACGTAACCAAGCATGAGACCCAAACAAGTACATGGCTTCGCAGAACCATCACCAAACAGGACGTTTTCGTCTGCTTTTCATACTACTTTGATGTGTTAACGATACACAGTAATTGAGTTTTTTCTTGCCTTCTCGTTCCTTTTAGTTTTTATTTTATTTGTTTCGAATCAGGTTGCTCTTCTGAATTTGGCGAGTGCTGTGAAGGCAAGTATTTATTTTATCGCTTGTCTTATTTTCGACTTGCTATTTGCAGCCTTGGTGGGCAGCGTAGTGCATCAGGCTGCCAGTTGGATCTGCTTGTTCGACCGACTGTCTTACGACTTCCCACCAGGGGCCTACCTCATCGATGTGGTTTTTATTGGTAGGTTGTGTTGCAAGAGAACTTTGAACCATGTAGTAGAATATTCCGACTGCAATAGATAACTTCCTTCGGTTTGTGTTAGTGTTTCTTTTATGGCTTGGATCGCCAAACTGTTGTCGAGGTTTGTAATCGTAGTTACTCCTTGCGTTAAGTTGGTTTGAACGAAGACTTGATTTAAATGTTGCATTACTGACTGCTCTGAGCCGCACTGCGGGGAAATTTCAGGCTTTTACTTAAACAAGTTGCATCGGAATTACCCGTCATTCCTGTCATTTGTGTTCATGCGTTTGGCTGCGCCTAGTCACTTCGAGGTCCTGTCAGCAATGCCCGAGACTATGACGCACCATCGTATCCGTTTTATTGCGGCTTAAGCCTCGCACAGCTGCAAAGCATTGGGATTTTGGAGTGGCTTGACGTATGAATTCGAATTGTACGACGTACCCTTCACACAAGCACACACATACATACACAGACGCACGCAAACCCACAGACACACACAGATAAACGCGCGCACACACTTATATACACATAAACAGATGTACCAGAAATATTAATTTATGCTTATACAGAACTGTGTAGGTTCGTGACGTGCAAGAAAGGTATGTGACCAGATCGAGTTTTGTGTTGTATCTTTGATGCAAGCAGTTATGCGATTTTTCAGGTGGATGTTGGTGTCCGATTTATTTTTGCTGTGGTCGTTGGTGTTGCTTTGGTGTTCGTTTTAAAGGCGCAGATATGGGTATCAGTACAAGTTAAGATATTCAATGAGCACGAACCCTTTGGTCGGTCAATCTCGGTTTGATTTTGATCGCACGTGGGATCGATGGAAGTGAATATACATTTCCGGAAGATTTTATTTCAATGAACAATACCTCCATGAATTTTTATCATGGGGTTCGTGAATATGTGTATGTTTGTCAATGCATATTTTAATTCCAAATCAGGGCTACATATATAGAAGGTTGGTGCATTCTGTGGTTTAAGTACAAAATTCCTGTTTCTATTCTAGGCCTCCGCATTCGAATGAGTCGAGGACTGATGTGCCACGGCTTGTGCGTGACCATCTGGAGTTACTTGCAACGTGAAATCCTTGCTAGATTTGAAGCGCCATCTCGAGTGTTTCGTGTGCCGGGATGCAAGGCTCTCATAAACAAAAAAAAAATGGGGGCTGGTCGTTGACTAAGAAATGAGTGTGTTCGCCGATGGTCGCTTGGGGGGCTGGTCGTTGACTAAGAAATGAGTGTGTTCGCCGATGGTCGCTTGCAAATCTTGCTTCGATTTCTCGGTTCGAAGCTCCTCCGGGTTCCTCCCACGTGCTGCGCTCCGTAGTTTGTTGGCGAAAGTAAGTGCCTTGTTTCTCTGGTGACTTAACATGTCTTATTTCACAGCTTTTCAGCTCCGGGAATTGCATGTACTGCCTTGAAAACGCGGATGCAGGTCCTGCTGCTATGGATGCGTATAAGCGTTCCCTGAATGCATGACCGCTACATTGTTATTTCTTGACATCACCGTTGTCGCGCTTTATTGTTGTAATAACCTTCTTTTCCGTCATCTGAAAAGGTCAGGATGTTAGGGTCTAAATTGGACCTTGTGTATGACCGTGTTTGCATTGACCGCTGAATTGATCGTGACGTGAAAGCTGGTTTGCTTGTAAGTCCTGGAGGTTGCGACGTGTAACGCCCGGCATTACGAGTAGGCCTCGATTGCTGTGTGAGCGTCGCCTTTATATTGCGGCATAGTAGTCTTTCACGTTGCGGGACTGATTTGACGAATTTCTTGCCAGGCAGTGGGCTAGAAATGTGTGTGCTTTGCTGGAGTTGGTATTTTATGGCGTAGCGATTCTCTTTGGGTAGTTGGTTTGTCCGCGAAGGTGAATTGGCGTCGCTAGCATTAGTACCATTCAAGTTCCATCTTACTGCGAAATCACCGTACTTTACCATTTACGTTTAGCAGAACTTTTTTTTTTGACAGCTGTAGGGAAAGTTTGTGCTCAGATTTCAATGTATGGCAGCATATCAATTAGTATCCGTAGCCGAATTCAAATCTAAGGTATTTTCTCAGAAGTGGTTGATAAAGACCGGAAATACCCTGAAATTTTGATTAATTTTATAGGCGACATGGAACTTGAGTTTGTTAAAAGCGTGAATGCCTGGCATGTCTGTTCCTATAGTTTATTTCCTTGTGTTTCAGTCTTCCGCAAATTCCTTTGCAATTTTTGTTATCCAGAGCGAATGGCTTCGTTAACTTCACCGTACGTTTCTCGGTTAGGGTTTTGATTCGCTGATTTGTGTTACTTAAGGAATCTTTTTTGTCCTTGATAGCTCGTTTATGGCTTCAGAAAAGTGGATGGTGTCGAAATTGCTGAGATGTAGTGCCTATTCGCGACGACTTATGCTTTACTCGGGCCGCGGGAGAAGCATGCATTTCGGATTGCCGAAACTTGCAAGGGGCCTGATGTTTCCAATCGAGCTGCTAGTTGATTGTAAGTGTGGTGTTGGATTGGCAGAAGATTCTTGTAATGATGAATTCGAAGACTAAAGCCGAAGGAAAGTAAAGTGTTGTGAAGTATTAGATTGATGATTACGGGTCGACTGGGGAAATGGAACCCATCGAGCTGTGTCTGAAGTGGCTGGAAAACAAGTTTGATGATGTCGAAGAAGTTTCTGACAAGTCTGCGAAGATCCACGTGTTTGTTAAGCTCAAGCTTTGAAGGGAATAAAAACGGACCGATGAGATGAGGCCAAGTAGCGAATTCAATGAAGGGAAAAGAAATACAAGGACAAGAAGAAGACGAAAAGTGTAAGTAAAAGAAAAGACTATGACGAAGAAAATTGGTAGAGTTATGCGTCCAGATTGACAAAAGGCGAGACGTATGGAGCCGCTTGTAT
>QQSS02141072.1:0-15906 GCA_003687565.2 Craspedacusta sowerbii | reverse complement strand
GTACCAAAGTACGAAAATACAACTAAGAGGCACTTAGGGTGGGTAGATGGGTAGTGATGACTAATGGAGACTGCAATACTACCAATATACACGTGACACGGGAGTTCTGCCCCCACGCCTACAACAAGGAACAACATTGTGTAACTTCAAGATGCTGCCCACGCAAGGTAACGCTGAACGCAGCCCCCCCCCCCCCCCTAAACAGCATCGCTGAATCTTCCAAGTACCAACAATAAAAGATAGGCCCACAGGGCGAGGTACCGTAGGCTAGAAAGCTCCCAAATTAACAGTTGTTGTTGTTAATATGTGAGATACGGTGATGTTCTCGTGATTGAGTTGAGAATCAATTATCGCTTTCTTATTAATAATTTACCTATTGCCGAGATCAAAGAATTGAGTGGCTTTCTTAACATACCACAGCCCAAGATACGAAAGATGCCCGAGTCCGACTTACAACAGTGAACACATATCCGGCTTCCAGCGTGAGAGTTTTCGTAATGAACCGGGGTCTCCGTTTGCCGCCAGGCGGGAAATCTCTGGAGGTAAAGGAATTTTGTGTTTATGAAACAAATTCAATAAATATATAATAATCTATAATATATAATATTGTATAATATATAAATTTTTTATATTATATAGGAAGTTATGTAATATGAACTTTTTTTGTCAAAACTAATCTGGGGTTAAATATTGTGCCTTATGTTCTTGAAAGACAAATTGTTAAATCTTACGATTCATTGATGCTCTGTTTATTTCAAGCATAAGCTTGGAATTGTAGCATTCGATCTAACTGTACCTTCCGTCGGACATGCTAGAATATGCATTATGTTAAAGTTTGACTTGGATTGAATATTGTCATAGCAGGGAAGAAGTGCTTCAAATTATACCTTTGAATTGGAGTACATACAAAGCGTTTTCATTCATAAAAGGATTTTTTATTTTTAACGAGACTCAGATTTGAAAGTTAGCAATTTATCTCAATGATTTTACAATTATAGTCTTATTCTTTGTCCCTGCTACCTCCATGTTGCATTCAGACATTCGTAGAATCAAGACCTACAGGTTTAGGAAGGTTTAGTACCAATTGTAGACCGAATCAATGTATGAAGGTCATTTCAGCACCTCTAAGGTTAACAGGACAGTTATGCAGAGGTGCTCAGACAGAGAAATCAAGAATACCGATAGGGCAAATAGGTTTGGCATTTGGAGCTCTTGAAGAACTCAGCAAGGTGACTCCAATAGACCAAGTATTCCAATTTATCCCTGCAGGAGTTGTGCGGAAGTTTTGCCTCTGCAAGAGATCTTTTGAAATTTTTATTGTTTGCAAGAGTTGCAAGTTTGGCCGTTTAACTGGTTAGTTTCTACTGGTCATATATGAGCACAAAAATTAAGGTTTTGTTATCTTGTCATCTAAACGCCTTGTAACCTGGAAAGCTTTTCTAGATTTGCACATGTTCCTCCCCCTGTTTAGATAAGACAGTTAAAAGACATTATCCCTTATAGGAGCTGACATCATAATTCTTAGGCTTGAGAAGCGTTATTTTTCTGTTTAGGGATATGGAATTTTAAATATAAATTTTAATCTTATTAATGATGCTATAAAAGGTATTTAAAAAGAGATTAGTTTTAAGTTTAGTTAACGCAACTTTTCGACTCAGCTGGATATGCATATCTTCTAATCTATATTAGTATCCTATCCATGGATGCTGTGTAATGTGTATTGTACACATATAGTAATAGGTATAATATGTATTATCTATGTTTATTTTAGTTTTATATGCAAATCGCCTGGAAGCTCCTGACTTAGCTGCAGATTGGATATAAATTCATTTTGATTTGTTGCATGCTTTTTGCTTGCAATGGCAGGCAGACTTATACTTTGTTTCAAAATGGCAGGCAATTCACTGTTCTGCACTCAGAAACCTTAGTTTGTCATGACAAATATAAAGTACAAATATGAAGGAAAATCTATTTGTGAATCTTTATCAGTATGAAGCTTGGTCCAAGTCTGTTCATGAACCTTGTTCAACATCATGTCTTTATGAAGCAAATGACGAACTTTAGTTTCATAGTTCTCTTCAGCTAAGTTTTACCTAAAATCTGGGCAAAATCAGTGCTATTGTTTGTGTATGTTTGTTGTACATGTATTTGTACCTATGTGCATGTATGTACAGATTGTTACATATATTCTTACTTAATGCATAGCAATTCAAGCAGTTGTTCAGTATGTGATGATCAGCTTTCAAGAATCAAACATATGGGTATGTTTTTGGTATTTTTTGAGGTTTGGCCAAGGGGGCTTTAAGCGTTTGTATACAGCACGTGGAACAGGCCTCTGCTGTTGTTGCATCCATCAAAGAAAAGGGAAGTCTGGGTCGCAAGTTAATGTTTTAAGGATATCTCTTGTTTAATTTTTGTCAGTTAATTGGTCTTGTTGAGTGATGTCTCCTTGTCAAAAAGTTAGGGTTATGTATGAACAAAGGAGTTTGTGGTAACTTGCATGAACTAAGCGGCATGCTATTCTATTCGTAGGAAAAATTAAAGTCATCATCTGCCTTATTGCTTTATAGGTATCATGGATGAGCACTTAAAGGAAAAGTTTTTGCGGATGATCTGCAATGCTAAAGAATGTTCTCGTATTGGAAATCTGGAGGATTCCTTGCGTTTTTATAAAAAGGCTTATGCATTGCACCCTTCAGAGAAATTGAAAGGAAGAATTCAAAAGCTTAAGGTATGATGGCTTTGCAACACAAACTTTGACTGAAGGATAAATTTTTTAGTTTCCTAAATTGAAAAGTTTTATTGAGGCTAGACAATATTTGCAAGTTCTGCATTATGTTTTTGAGTGATCATAATTTAAGCTAAACTATTGTTCTCGAACTTCTACTTGAATAGAACTAGTACAAGTGCTGGGTTATCAGGGTATTTAGTCGGGTTTGTCCCTTAAAATTGGTAACTTTTGTTCCCAGTAAGTTAGCTGTTGGTTAGCCCCGTTCTGAAAAGAATATGGAATAAGAAGGTTTGACTTGTTGTGTTGACACCTCCTCAAAATCTTATATGGGGACTAGGACATGGATAGATCTCTGTTGGTCGATTTAAATCATTGTTTGAATGATTTTTTTGAATTTTTATATGATTTAAATACAAAAAAATTTAAATACTAAATTGCTTTTTTATCTGACTGTAGCTGTTTGACAGAAAATGTGACAAGTAAAATACAAGTTGCATTTTATTGAAGTCTTGTCATTAACAGTTCAAAACAACTAAAACATGCAGAATCACTTCGTTTCTACTCTCTGTCCCTATCAGTCGGTCCATTACTATTATAATATCATCACAGTTCATGGTAGGATTATGAATCACTCACTGACTAGAGTGTACCGTATTGTCATTAAATATTCCTGTTTTCTACCCTCTGCATGAACGAAAAAGTTTGAAGTAAATTCAAATTTGGCAATTGCTGTCATATCGAGACTGTTAAACAGGCTGACTGTGATTGCTAGTCAATTGTGCCTATCGGTCTCGTCGTAAACTAACATAGTATTGCATTTAACAAGCATGCTTAAGGCACTGCTGCCGCTGCATCTGCCCTAGGCTTTTGGTCTGGCGCTGCAACCCTTGGCCTTCGGCAGAACCATTTTGCTTAACTAGGAATATTAAAAAAAAAAAACAAAAAAGAATACACTGATGCGGTTAATTAGTCGTCACAAGCTGTATTCTGCTAGTTACCTGCTGAAAAGGAACCCTAGTTTGGCAGCCTTGTCTGTCCCAAGTCTTTTTGTCAGCTCGAAATGCGCTAAGTTGCATGATGAAAAACACGCGCCCCATGGCAGCGGAGGGAAGCCACTGCAGTTTGCAGACGCACAATAGTTGCCAAAACTTGACCGCCGATGTCGTCGCGATGTGAACCCCACCACTGCACGGGTTATAATTTACCTGCTACATCTGAGTCGAACAAAGGAAATAGTGTGACTTTTCTCTGAACTTCGTTAATATGGAAATTACGGGAGGATGCTGCACAGACATTCTCAAGTGCTGCCCTTCTTTCTCGTTCGTTTGGCGTCCATCTATGGCAATGAAGGTGCGGAGGCAAGCCAAGAAGTTGAGAAAATATCATGACTGTTCATACTGGTATTGCAATTTCTTTTGGGCAATCTTGTCATTGCAAGAATCCGAGGGCTTTTTTCCCCCCAAGATTCTGCCGCACCTCAGCAAAGTCTGCTATATTTTACCTGAGACACTGCTGTAAGTAGTGCAACGGCAACCGGTTCCAGACGGGCCAGCAGGTCTTTCTCCAGGTTGGAAACATTCTGATGGACTGAAGAATGAATCGCACTACGGTTGTCTTCGCACAAACAGGGCTTACCTGGAGCTATTTCATAAGCGTTGATAAATGCTTGGTTTGTCCTGACTCTACCATATATAACAGCTTTAACTGCCCCTGGCCGATAGTTAGGCCTGTAGTAAAGTAACCCTTGATACAGGCAGATGAAATTGAAAGTATGGACATAGCAACTTTCCTGAGCTAGATATTATATGCAGTATATGAGCAACTAATCAAGTCGGTTGTAAACTTGAACAATTTTATGAATCAGCATTGTTACTATATAGTTAGCATGGCCAAACCCCTCACACTTTAACACATAAAATGCTTATTTAGAAGCTCTGTCGGGACTAGAATGTTGAAAATCTAGAGGATCTGTGATATAAAATACGTAATTGAAAATGTTACGTGAAAACAGATTGTGTCATTAGCATAATCGAAGAATCTAATATAATTTTAAAAAATCCGATTAAAATAACAAAATCTGATTTATTTCAAAATGTAAATTATGATTTTACCAAACCTGGGATCGGTTATGAATTAAATGAGTGTTTGTAACACTCTCATTTGAAATACTTGCTCATTTGCTCTAGTCTCAAGCTCTCATAGATAATATGACTGCGAATGATAACGAATGCAAAACTGATAACGGAAATTTTGCACGGAAACTGGACATGTTCTAAGTTTTTTTTTTTGCTTTTCTCAGTGACTGCAAGTATTGAAAAACCAACGATGAACGAAGGCCAAACTTTAAACGCTAATGCAAACTATTCAGTGACAAATTACAAAAGGCACTTGACACCGTTAACCGAAATTTAATTTTGACCGTTCGTGTCGTTCAGCTAACCTGGTTTAGTGCATGTCTAAGGAAGGGAGTTTGTTTGCTATTTTGATTCCAAGATCCATGCAATTGAGTTCGGGATTTCTTAAGGATCTATATGCTAAATATTTTCGACCTCTTGTTAGGACTTTGTTATCCTTTTGCTAATGACAAAATTAATCTGTTTCCGCTTAAGATTTTCAATTACGTATTATATATCGCAGATCTGATAAGACGCTGGCACCTGTGGATGTAATTGATCGATATTAAGCTATTTTGACCATCGCCTCTGACAGCTGTGTAGAGTAGCAATTCCTGACGTCAGCTGAGTTTTTCAATGCTGCATGTGCTAATTATGTCTGGGTTGCGTTCATTTTTTGTTAGGATTTCATTGTGAGTAATGCATCTGAATCCGATAGCGATGACAGCAACCAAATGGTTAATATTGGAAGAAATTTTCGTCTCCATAGCAGCATCACCCGTCAAATTTATGACTATCAAAGAACTGGTGTTCTTTGGCTGTGGGACCTATATAGGAAAGGCCATGGCGGAATTCTCGGAGATGATATGGGGTAAGGTGTAATTTCTTTATTTTCCCTTACTGTTGCTCGCAAAAGCCCTAGCATGGGCCTGGTCAATTTTCTGCAACATTTGTATAATGCAGACATCCTTATTACTTTGCTTACGAAGCAGATATTGCAGATAAAGTAAAAGCAACAAATCGTGCATGCTAATTCCTCCAATTTGTATGCCACAATTTCTAGATGGTCTTTAGGAACTTTGGTGTCAGTTTGAAGCTGTAACGAATTTAGTTATCCATCGAGTGAAGTGTTCGTTATGCAAGTCGAAGTGCTATTTTAGCGTCTCGCGTTTCGCACACGATCATGTGCCTCTCGCAATGCGTTGGCTACCTGCTTAATGAACATGCGCCTGTCAATACACGAGCACTTGCTACATTATTGTGATCCATCGATGTCGTAAGGGACTGCTCTGCAACTGAGTATCTGAAGTGCTCTTCTTGCTTATGTTGCCTGGTGCGTTGTTATGTAGAACGGGTGCTAATTTTGGTCGACAGACGTTCCGTAATCATGATCCATGAATCCTTTGTTTTCATTTATTTTTCTTTCTTTCTTTCTTTGTTCTTCTGCCGTTTCATTCTTTGGCTTTCGAATGATAAAATATGGACAATAATGACGATAATGATATATATAATGATTAATAATAAAAGTGTTTGCTCTATTTTCGTTAGCCCTCTAGTGGCTTGTATCTTACTACCTACCTAGAACTACGTAAGTTTTCCAGACTTGCATCGTGCTTGTATCCTCTGTTACTGTTTAGCTTATTCTTTCTCTATTGCTGCAGCCTACTTGAACTTGCGCATCTTTTTGATTCATAGGCTTGGCAAAACGATTCAGGTTATTGCGTTTCTGGCGGGAATGTATGACGCAGATCTCATTAAGCACACTCTCATTATTATGCCTCTTGCTGTAATTGTTAATTGGGAGAACGAGCTTAAAAAATGGTGAGCATGTTGTTTTCATTAGCCTCTTTATATGTTCTTCATCTGTAAATCTATTGGTTTGTAAAACCTAAACTGATCATTTACTAATAGGGGTCAATCATACCTTAATTGTCAATTAACCTTAATCTTTGGTAATGGTATTTTGATGTTAATGGGATATTTAATATTCTGCTCCCCTGACTTGGTTACAGGGCTGGTGGGTTAAGAGTCAAAGCATTTCACGGATTAAAAACAAAGAAGAGAGACAAAGATTTGAGGAAGATTCAAAGTCGTGAAGGCGTGCTCCTGACCACCTATGGTAATTGTATTGACTTTTATGCTGTATCCAATTGTGTATAGCTAGTCGATGCTGTTTTACAGTTTAAACGCCTTTGTTTGCTGTAAACTCGTGCAATCGCTTGTGTTTTTATCTGCGCTTCATCGGCAGTCATTTAATCCCAAAACCTCGCGTGATGTTTAGTTTCTTCTGTGCGCACTTTCCTCTCCGTTGTATTTTATTATAAGATTCGAGAGAGCGGCCTTAGATATACCCCTAAGAAATGACAATTTTTTGTACAGGCAAGGCTGTTGATCAGATTTTCTTCTTTACGTGTGATGGATATCAATATCTTCATGTTGTAGAGCTTAGAATAATATTATGCGGAGAACCCGGATTGATATTAAGATTCTGATATTTGTATGGCTCAATTGAAATTTTTTTTGGAAAGTAGCTCTAAGAGCAAGGCATTGTTATATGATGCAAACCCAATAAACCATGTGTTGACTCACTGCTTTCGTCAGTTTGTTTCAAAGCATGTTAAAGTGGGTTTTTTCCCTCAACTTCAGGACATGGTGTGCAATGTTGTTGTTTAATCCAAGTTTGAATTTGAATTTTCACGTGTGGAATAACTAGTGACGAGTTAGCTGCTAAACGTGAACACACCATTTGTAGATTAACTGACTTGGGATACCCGTAGCTATACTTGTAACAAGCACGTGAGCTGGTAGTCCGTGGTTTCATTTTAAGACATTTTTAGCATCCAAGGAACTCTGCTTTGGCATCAAATAAACTCTACGAAGTCATCTGTACCGGCGTCTGATAAACTTACATTGGTTGTGGTCACTGAAGAGGAATTATAATTTCGGCTCCTCTATTAGACGTGTGGACTCTTCAAAATTTCACCCCCTCGTCGCCCAGAAAATTGTAGCAAGCGCTGCGAAAATGAAACCAATAATCAAGCCAATAGGTGCTTTCTTTTTCTGTTAAAAGCTTATGCGTTTACGAGGAAAATGTAATTTCATCTTGGGTATCAGTTGAATCTGCAAGTTGCGAAGACGCGGCTCAAGGATTAGCCTCTCTTCAATGTGTTTCTCATAAAGACGATAGCTGAAGTTAGCGTCTCTGCGATGATGTGCGTAGCTGTGTTGCGTTGTGGCTAGTTGCAGTTTGCTAATTGCTAATTGCGCCTTTGTAGTTATGTTTTGTTTTGTACTTTATCATGTGTTTTATATTGTATATTACGTCTGTATTACAAGTTAGCAGTTGTATGGCTCTGTCAACTCTTTCGTAGTGCCACTTAAGTTCAAAATCATATATGCTGCATGTTTTTGTCTTTAGGAATGGTGTTGTCAAATGCTGAGGCCCTTTGTCAGGATGCTGACGGGAATGCGTTTTGTTGGGTAAGAATGTAACAGGGCCTTTAGAGTTGGCTGTGACCACAGAGTATTTAATGGCGAATACTCATTGACAATAAGGAGGCCTGCAATATGTTCTAACCGTTCGAGTTTCTAGAAGCTGAATCTTCGTTTTGAGTATAATTCTTGATGACACTTCTTGAATTTGATGTTCGTCTATTTATTTGTCATGTTTTACAAATTAAAATTAACTCTTATTATTATTATTTTTTACTACCGTATGGCATATTTAAGTGCGATGTGATAGCTTAAGTTGAGGCCTAAGCGATAGCAGGTCGCCAATGAATATGTGTACCTCTTGTGATGTTTTACCGGGCTTATAGCGAACTTTTTTTCCTTTTAGGACTATATCATACTAGATGAGGGTCACAAGATTAAGAACCAAAACAAAACCAGCCGAAAAATTTTGCATCTCCAAGGAAAGTTTCGATTGATTTTGACGGGGACTCCGATTCAAAACAATCTAAATGTGAGTGTTGTTTTTGCACCTTGTATCTTTAATCACACATCACTTACATGCCTGCGGCCCAAGCCTGTTCCCTTTGGCATGTAGGCCACGTGACACTCACATCATTTTTGTAAGAACACTGATACTTTACGCAAAGTTGTCCCCGTTTTGCGCATGCGTGCAAGTGTCTTCGTATGTTCGTTCGAAGATAGCGTGGATAAAACTTGTGTAATGAAAAGCCAGCGACGGATTCTGTTGCCAGGTATGGCATTATATTACGAAATGCTGAGCGATAAAATATGGAAAATTGTGGCAGAGAATGACTTGGAACGAAATAACTCATAATCTTTTATCGCATAACGAGAGGTGTGACATAGACAACGTACTGAACGGTGGAATAAATGTCGTATCATAGTAGCAAACCTCTGCAAGAGATATGAAGCTTAACTGTACTGATAGGAGAATTGTTTAGCCCTGGTGCCCTCTTATAGGCTTTGTATTCGACTGCGTTCTAGGAACTGTGGTCATTGTTTAACTTCACCCACCAAGGAAGTCTACTTGGCACTGCCAAGACGTTCGCTGTGGAGTTTTCTAATCCTATTACCAGAGTGAGTTTGATAGGCTATATGGCAATAGTGATAATTTTATCAGTGCACCTGTTATCGCATATTTTGAGAACCTCTCCTAGAACGCTCTAGTCATCAACCTGCATGCTTGGGACTGCTTGCAGAAAGGGATTCGCGGGGGATGAGACTTGCCGCCTCTGCTTACGCCTAACCGTTAATATTATTTTCTTTCACGCTCAGGCGCGCCAAAAAGATGCCACTGCCTACGAAAAGCAAGTTGGCAACACCATTTCAGAGTCCTTGCGGAAGTTGATCGATCCCTATTTCTTGCGAAGAACTAAGGCTGAAGTTCTCCTGCAGCAGAAGTCGGGGGTTGAATCGAATGAACTAGGTGACGTTAATTGCGGGATTCGCAGTGGCAGTGCCGCGGGCGAGAGTGATCTCCAACGTCCTGTAGGTCATGCTATGTAAGCGCAGCTTGTACTTTGCTTCGAACTTAGCATCTTTTAGTCTTGCCATCGCATGTCTGTTCGAAAAGGATTTTTTCTGGCACATATTCTCTTTTTTTATGGCTCGTTTGTGCTGACGATAGCTATATTACATGTACTTCGTCTTTTGCAAAAGTTCTGCAAATGCCCGAAAAAGCTTCAGACATGCAGGGTGTGTTTGAGACATAATTGCGCTGGTGTTTTAGGCAAGGTTGCGGATTTGTTTGAGATAAGGGAGTGGTGTGTTTAAGATAAGGGAGTGCATGTGTTTGAGGCTAGGGAGTGTGTGTCTTCGAGACTAGACAGTGGGTGTCTTTGAGGTAAAGTTGCTCTTATATTTTGAGGCACGGGTGCAGGTGCTTTTGACGCAAGAGAATAGGTGAAGGTAAGGGTGCAGGTTTGTTTGAGGGAAGGAGTGGGTTTTGTCTGACGGTGGGAAGCTAAGAGGAAGATCCAGGTTTGGCTTGCTTTGCATGTTTGAATAATGACTGGCTTGTCAGAAAAAAGTGGTATTCTCTATGTTTGCTTCCTTTTTTTTTTAGACCAGAGTTGAAGGCAAGAAAGAATGATCTTGTAGTGTGGATTTACCTGTCTGATCTGCAGCTTAAGCTGTATCGCGGCATCATATCGTCCGATCGCGTTAAACAGGTAGTATTTGCTAAAGCCAAATATTCATGTTTGATAATTGAGTATAGAATCTACCCTGCACGGATCTCGATCTGACACTATGATTGGGCCAAGCAGCCCCTCGCCATATTTCTATAAAGTATATAACGAGTGCACAAAGTTTTTCTTCTTAAAATTAGCGTAACGGGGCGAGGCTTTGTCTAAGTTTTGGTATACGCTGCTGTTCGTAGGTCTTTAATGACTTTCCTCGACCGTCGGCGCAATTTCAGTTCTCGTTGATTGCACAGGATCATTGTCTAGCAGTTTGACAACCAGAACCTTAATTATACTATATATATGTATATATATATATATATATATATATATATATATATATATATATATATAACCTATCTGGGGACCTATAAAACATATAATCTATGTGGAGCCGAGTCTAAGATATGGCTAGTGTTTTAGAAGCAAGACGTGTGAGACAAACGCCTGACATTGCAACAAGTCTGATTTACGTATAGATAACAATGGCCTACGTCCTACGATTGCAGCATAGAAAAAAATTACTCATTTCCAGCAATACGCGAGTGGTTTGGCTGGGCGTTGCTTCTCTTCTTAGCCCTGATTTCATTTGAAAAAAAAAAGTTCTCATTTCCAGCAGTACGAGTCTGAGATCATGTAACGAAAGAACTCCGCTCCTTTGCTTCCTTTCTGGCTCGAAGGTTGTCATCACGAATTCGTAATTTCCTCAACGACCCTCTTCAAGACATGGTTACAGATATCACTCTCGCTCAAAAGCGAGCCAAGTAGCGCTCACACCTGATTGGCTCGATCGACTTGTCGAACCGATCAGCTGGGAGTCACTAAACTTGTGAAGCTAGTCATGAATTTTTCTCTTGGACGTAAGCACATTGTGCAAAAAAGGTAAATATAATAAGTTTTTTTAATAAATTAGTAAAATAAATAAACACAAAAAGCGAACAAAAGAAAAGCAAGCGTAGCGAACATCGCCAGAGTCACGTCTTCGAAGTTGAGCTAGAACAGATATATAAATAAATAAATAAACAAACAAATAAATAAATAAATAAAGAAAGAAAGCTTTTACAATTGGTGCTCTACAAATCCTAAAACAGATAAATAGAACAAATAAAACAGATGTGACTTTAGGACTTTGTAGTCGAAATAATTACGCAGAAGAGTGTGGACTAGTCCAAGACCGCCGTGGGAGTTCTTTTCTCGAGACTTCCGAAAGTTTGTTACGTGCTGCAGGAACGAAACTTATTACATGCCTTAGTTTAAGAATAAAGACAACTTTTTTCAATGTCGAGGACATGTTTCGGTAAGCAATTACCATTTTCAACTAGCAAACTAAATCACTGCACACTATTTATAAATAGCAGGCGTAAGCACACTAATCGTTCCAATACTGAACGTTAAAAAAAAAGTGCATGACGCGATAAACGATGAATCCATTGGATCTACTTGTCCTATGTTCATAGAAGACGCTTTGCGCAATTGGTGAATGCGCTATGGTCGGAGTCTAGTGGATGCGGGTAACGGTTCATTTTGTAGGTTCTCTTGCATTCCACGGGGGTCATTGTATTTGAAAGAAAATCCTTGGGGATTTTGGTCGATGCGGTTGCATCTCGTTTTGTAGGTTCTGTTGCATTCCGCCGCGGTCATTGTATTGAAATTCCTGGGAAGTCAACTGTAGTGTCCAGCGATGCACTAGAATATGTCCAGTACTAAAGAGAAATTCTGGCAACTGTCTCAAGGCCAATGAGACGGAGATGTGCACTGCCAATTTTTCGTTCGGCATTTCTTCATTTTTTAGGCACCATTCACATGCGCTTCTTTTCTAAAGATAATCGCGTTGAACGGAAGCCGTGGGCCTAACTCCGAATAGTGAAAGATTTTTATCTCCACGCTTGTAAGATAATAGGTGCCAAAGTTCAATCGTTTTGAAACGGCTAGACAAAGCGCAGATATCATGAGGTGTAGCAATTGGTCAAGAAGCAAGGCCTGACCAACTTCTGGTAGCAAATCCGCTCCTTCCCTCTTAATACATAAGGTATCCTTCGAGCCGAAGGTATTCTACCTGTGGTGTTGTAAGTTTAGGAATATAAAAATCGAATTTACAGCAAACTTAGAAGTCTGGTTCATAGTTAGTTACGTCCGCGCTGATATATATTTTTTCTTAGTGCGTGCTAACGAAGAGATCTCCGCTGGCAGAACTTGGATTGCTGAAAAAGCTGTGCGATCATCCTCGTTTGCAAACCACTCTATCGCGCTTGCTTTCTGGCAGAGCTGCGGAGGAGACTAGGTTCGTGACCTGTTCTTCATTTGTTCGTTCGTTGTCACATTTATTTGTTTGATTCTTGCTTCACTTGTTCGCTCCGTTCATCGTTTCACACCTAAGCGTTTGGTTTGCTGTAACGTTTATGTTCTTTGCTGTTGTCTAGTTCAATCTTGTAAGTACTAATAATTACATAACTCCAACCAGTCGCTCGAATATCGTTTAAGCATTGGGTCTTATAAACTACTCTGTTTACAAGCCAAAGCTTTATTCGCATTCAAAAGAAAACGGGCAATTTTTTTTTTAATCGTAAATAGGTTGGACTGCGGTCTTGACGCTAGTGCCAATGATGATAGGGAAGAGATTCAGGATGGAAGCGTTGATGTTGCATCGCCGGAAGTGCTCATCGAGGAATCGGGGAAAATGGCCTTCCTGATTGCTTTGCTGAAAAACCTTCGAGATGATGGCCACCGGGTGCTGATTTTCAGCCAGTCGAGAAAAATGCTTGACATTATCCAATATGTTATTTCTGATCAGGTTCGCATTATTCAGTAACTCTTCATTAGTAACGTCGCTCTCGCGCTTTTAATAAATGCAGTAACAAAATACATGTTCCTTTTCCTTAAGATCCTTAAGCGCGTTGATTACTTGCGTTTAGACGTCTGTTCTTCGTGCAGAATAGAATCCGTGGCCTTATTAATACAGTTATTATTTTTATTTTGGTCACATCATTTATCAGATTTGTGTTGCTTTGGTGCGGTAGGGACACAAGCATCTTCGCGTCGACGGTAAAGTTTCCAAAACGGAAGATCGCGAAGCTATAATGAAAACGTTTGCCGAGGACTCGACTTACAACGTTTTGCTCATGACAACGCAGGTGCGTTAGACCACGTATTCTACTCTTTCTCTGGTAGCTGGTAGTTTCTGTTGCGGGGACATCGTAGCGTTGCTAGTTGGAAGTGGTTTAGCGATGGGATGCACGCACGATTCTTGGCGTGCGAGTATTAGCTCTGATATCATATATCGGTGTTCCCTTGTAACAATACTTTCGTGGATGCATGCCTTCATGGCTCGAATTCCACTTCATGTCCTTTAAATTAACTAAGTATATTGGTAATTGTAGCGCTTACAGTAGCATGGGCCGAGATCATCAGAGTTCTTAATACAAGGCCTTGGAATCTTGGATTGTAGATCTTCTATGTAGTGTGCGTGTAGATTTCTAAGGTTAAAGAGTGCAACAAGCTGAGTCATGTCTCAATGTCACGAGTGTTTTTCCTCAGGCATAGTCACCTATTAGTGAAGCTCTTCACAGCCGATTATCTTTTTTAGGACCTCCTTCTCATTTTGAGGTTTATTCATGTAGTGAATGATTTTTCTATTGCATGATCATCGGAAAATGGATTGTTGGTGTGACCAAGACCATGTACTAACGCAGAGCCAAGTGTATGTCACATGAGCACGATTCGTTTGGCCAAGTTATACAATTTATCAAGTTTCCTTTGCGATGATTCTCCTGGTGCGTTGTAGTCCAGTTTGTCGTTGTCCTGTTTGTTGCTGCTATTGTTGTTGCAGCTGTTGTTGTCAAATGTTGCTCGAATACATGAATGCATGTCATGCAAGTTTTTGCGCCATGATTCAGGTTGGCAGTGTGGGGCTCAACATAACAAGCTGCAATCGTGTCGTACTTTGTAAGTTCGTTTTTCTTGATGTCATGCTAGGCTTATTTTCTCCTTAATGACATTTTCTTGTAATGTGACGCCTTTCTGGTATTATGAACATCTGTTTCTTGTTGTGTGCATATCCTTCGACTTACCTATCTATTCTACATATCTATCTACCTAATCTTTCGACTGCTTTGACTGTGCCGGTTTTAATGCGTAGCGTAAAGCTGCCCGAAGATTATTCTTTTGTCCCGAAATTCTAACTTAACCGTCATATTGGAGTGAATTATAGGAGCCTGGGCAAACGTAGTCATACTGAGCAATCGTTATATGGTAGAGGCACATGGTGTTGCAAAGAGAACTTGGTCTATCTAGCTTTTTATTTATTTATTTATTTATTTGTTTATTTATTTATTTATTTATTTGTCTATTAGCCGTTCTCTCTCGCTAGCGAGGTTCTGCTGGTCAATCGACTCGGCATGTTTTTTTGGGACCGCGCATATGAAAATTAAGCAATTAGGCTAAACGTTCAAGTTGTTGTTGGTGAAGAGCCAGGAGTTTCCCCGGATGCGCAGTCCTTCGATCGTCGGTGACAGCAAATGAGGCCAGTCGTCGGATGTTGGTTGAGCCTCTCAAAGAGCTAAACAGCTCAATACGTGCTATCAAAGCGAGGCTCGGACGACTGGTCGATGCTCCAACGCATCTGTTACCAGGAGACACTCGGCGTGAAGACCTTCCCAGCGGACGACGAAGTCCTACTGTGCTGGTCAGGTCTTCTTAGGAGATTCGCCAAACAGGATAGCCACAAAATTTGTCACATACCCTGCTTGCCTACCGACCTCCGCGTGGAGGCTCTTCTAGTTGGCCAGTAAATGTTCAAGTGCTAATCCACGCGTTTTGTGAGTGTTTGGGTGTGCGTTAATTTCGATCAACCCTTTCTGGACCAGCTAGTTTTCTCGAACAAACGAATCCCTTAACTGCCTTGCGGTACATTCTATTTGCCCTTTCTTGCAGAAGTTGGTACTTCGTGAGTATTGGTATCTATTTGTTTCATTTCGCAAAATTTCTTCCGCGACAATGTTCTTCCTAATCGAATTAGGAAGAAGCTGTTTTATAAGCTGCTTAGCCGCCAACATGATTTCGTACTGGTAGCCCTGTACGCTGCCTAAAAGCCTTCTATTTAGCAGTCAGTCCTAAAATGTAGTCAAGCCATGAAAACGATCACGGAGTCTGCTACCATAAGTTCTCTAAGGAAGTTCAAACTTTCAACGCTGAAAAGATTCGAGACTGGGTTTTTCCGTTAAGTTTTTGTGTATGAGTCGAATTTCAGGCCCGGAAATGGAATTTGTCAATTAGCTGCACGTGGTGTGATGATGCACGGAAATGCGCTTGTCGATTATACACGCAGGCACGCATGCATACATACATACATACATACATACATACATACATACATACATACATACATACATACATACATACATACATA